>JAWPHD010012925.1:0-72263 GCA_037043455.1 Cyrtodaria siliqua
CCACTAGGGCGACATTTTATAGCTACCACATAACAACAAAAAAAGTGTGAATGTCAATACATACTGTAATGGGGGTCCCGTGGTAGCAAAAAACACAAACAAACAAAACAGGAAAGCAACATTATCTGTGTTATTGATACGGTTCAACTTATGTGGCAGATGTGAGCGAACCGGCAGGTACATATGATATCGTGAATAGTATGTATCTTTGCTTGGAGTGCTCGGTATCTTGCATATTATTAGAAGTTTCAAAAACTATACTAGTTAAGAATGCTATTGAATTTACGACACTTGTTCAATGTTAACAAGCATATTTCCTTAATAATTAAAATAATGGCTTAGTTTTCAAAATACAAAACGTAAAAGAAAACAATGGATGGTTTAACACTCGTGTTATACCCAATATGTGTGGCTTTAAAGTAGAATATCGCTTAAGCCGGTGCTAGCAGGCGTGAGAGATGTTGCAATCTAGATTACCTCTCATGAACAGACTCCATAAAACCGAGTCTGCTACTTTTATCTCTTCTTTGCGTTTGTTGCTTCCAAAGGATCCACTTTTCAGTATTTATTGATAAAATATCAGTGCAACGTTAACCACTCGAAATAGTATGCGAACTTTTACCTCGTTATTACGTTTTATTGCTTCTTTAAATTACATTTTCTTCTTGCCATATGTCACTTGTTGTGCTTTTGTCGGTTATTGGGACATATGTCACCAAGCTATCAATCAGTTATAATTGTCACTCTGGCTTTATAATTGACAGCTGAGAAATATGTCATTAGATAAAACAAC
Source organism: Cyrtodaria siliqua (assembly GCA_037043455.1). Taxonomy (NCBI): domain Eukaryota; kingdom Metazoa; phylum Mollusca; class Bivalvia; order Adapedonta; family Hiatellidae; genus Cyrtodaria; species Cyrtodaria siliqua. Next base: position 794 of record JAWPHD010012925.1, read on the forward strand.
AAACACAATCATGTTACCTAGGTGTCAGTGGTGTAAAGATCAGCATGGCTGCATTCCAAGCGGTCGATTCGGATTCGATTCCCGGCCAACACACAAGATTCAGCATACATCTATATAAAACCACTAAAATAGGACATGAATTTGAAAAATATTTAATGAGAAATTTGAAATGGAGTTTACGAAACTTCTCATTTTCTGTTGATTTTTTATTCCGAGAGCGCCTAATTTCTTATCGGCACCCGTGGATAAGTTAAGATTGCAAAGCAAATCATAATCCTATTGAGTATGCTATCATTTAGATTACTTTCTTTATTGTTCTGTTTACAACATGATACTTGCTGTGCTATTGTCGGCTAATGCAATGAGGGCAAAAACTGACAATATTCTCACTGTCATCAATCACAAGTGTCAATTTGACTTTATAATCGACAGCTGAGAAATAGATTATCAGGACGTTATTGAGGCGTCGGTGGTGTAAAGGTCAGCATGATTGCCTTCCAAGCAGTCGATCCGGGTTCGATTCACGGCCAACGCACTTTTTTGTTAACGTTTCGGTGTAAACGTGTTGTCACGTTTTATATGGAACACTAATGTATGGTATGAATTTGGGAATCCTTATAATAGCGAGGAATGAAGACCATAGCAGAGACCATTGTAGAGCAATATAAATGCCATGCATTGTTGCGAAAATAAGATAGATATTGACAGGAGCAAAGCTACTGAATCGAACTTTCTTATGTGAATTAGTATTGTGTGATCACCGCGCATTAAAATTCTAAAAGGTTATAATCGTGTCATTTATTTTCTTCTCCAAAACAGACCATAATGACACTCAAAGAGTATTTACATATCAGTGACGTTTGCAAAAAAAGAAAAAAAAAGAAATGGAGACATCAAACGGGTTCCTTCAAAGTGATCGATAAACAAAGTGATCGATAAACAAAGTGATCGATAAACAAAGTGATAATTTAACTTATTATTATGCCATGAAGCGAAAGTATAAAGGGTCACAACCCTGTCATTTCCGGTATTCTTTCTAAATCAACCAAAATCAAAATCGACATAAAGTTTAATACCAAAAACAGCTTCGCAGCAAATACAGACTGAAAACCTGGAAACCAGTTCTTATCTGTTATATTGTGAATTCAGCACCATATTCCTGCTAATATTATTTCGAAACTGACCATAGCCAGGTATATTAATAATGTCCTGCCATAGTCAAAATCATTCTTTTTTAATGTCAGCCATGTTCACAGAAATAACGGAGCCTTAAACGATTTACTTGAAAAATAGCAGCCTTTTATTATATGTTATATAGTGAAAGTATAAACGGCGCATAACTCAGCCAATACTTTCAATAATTAGACCACGATCGAGAATGAACTATATTTTGATATTATATATATTCACGACCAATATGGACTGAATATCTCAAACGGGTGTCTTTAAATTGTACAGAAACCATTTGTCTTATATGGGATATAGTTGAAAGTACAAAAGCCCCATAACTCTGCCAATACTTTTTAAAGTTAGATCATAATCTAATTTGACCTGTATGTTAAGATTGAACAAATATAGAAGGAGTGTCTGAAACTTTTTTTTTTCTAAATGAACGGAATCCACTTTACCTATATGTCATATAGTTGAAAGTATAAAATGCTCATAACTGTTAAATAATTTCTGCAATTTGACCAAATGCGAACTTGGTCTGTATATTTTAGTACTTGACATGTTCGCAACAAAAATGGACGGAGTATCTCAAATGGTTTTCTTTAAAATGCGCGATGACGATCATTTCAATGCGGGAGGTGTATTTCTCTTACATGGGATGAAGTTGGAAATATACTGAAAGGAAAAAGAAACGCAGGGTGCGTATTTCCGCTATATATTGCATATACTGCACACTTAATTCCATATATATTCCAAGGAAATCCCAAGATGTTTTGTAAAAAAAAAGTGCAATTAGTTAGAGAAAAGGCACAACTGTGATGTTGTAGACGTTTTAATCACAGTACACGTTGTAACAAGAAATTCATAAATGCTGAAGTTCCTCTTTGAAAAACTGAGCCAGTTCAGTACTGTATTTAATGTTAAGTGATTGCAACATTCAAAGCCTAAGTTTGCTCACCTGCTTGAGCCAAATGCGCATTCTGACGATAGTAAAACTTTAAAGGGGTAACCATTGGTGTGTTCAGTGCTATTTAAACCTTCTTTCTAAAAGGACAGGCCTAATGTCGCCCTGTACCATTCGATTAGCAGTAGCATATTAAACATACACTATATAGCGGAAATACGCACCCTGCGTTTCTTTTTCCTTTCAGTATATAAATGGCCCATAAATTACTAGACTAAGACCACACTCGACATGTATTTCGATACTAGATATGTGGGCGGAGTATCTCAAATAGGTTTATAAGAGGAAACCCTTCTCTAAATGTAATGCAGTTGAAAGTAAAAATAGGCCAATAACTCGTCTAATATGTTTTTTAATCAGTTTGATCTTGACCTGTGTTTTGATACTGTACATATTCACAACAAATATGGACGGAATGTCTGAAACGGTCTTCTTTAAAATGAGCGAAACACCGCGAGGGACGACCATTTGTCTTATATGGGTTATAGTTGAAGGTATTACAAACCCATAACCCAACTTCATCTGTATGTTGATATTAGACATATTCATAACAAATATGAACGTGGATTTTTGGTTTTTATGCGATCTAGTTTTGGTTTACGTGTGACGTTGCTTGTTATTAATCTACATACAGGTTACAATACTGTAAGAGTTTCGATGTTATAGTAAGAGGGCTATACAACACAGTTTGACCACTGTATGGAGCAAGTTTTCACTGAAGGAACGAAACAGTAGGTAAATCTGCAATGGTAATATACTTGTCTTTGCTTAGAGTGCTGGGTATTTTAATATATATTTGAAGTTTAAAATCTCTCTATTAAAGATGTCTTAAACCGAGAGTTAAACAAAAGGTCTTCGAGTCAGTTCAATATTTTCAGGAACGGTGCAAATCAAACGTTTGTGCTGAAGCAAGCTGACACGTTTAAACATGCTTGACCAGTTAAGGAAGATGAGAAACAATCTACCTGACAAGCCAAATATACAAATGGATCTGTAGAAGAAATTAAACGCTCAAATGCAATATTTCATATGTGTCGTGCTCGGCCGTTTCCAAAGGTCCATTATCATACTCTTTTTTTATTAAAACTCGATTGATATTACTACACTCGTTCAATGTTTAGCAAGAATTGGAAATTGGACTTCTTACTGCGCCCATTGGTAATATAAGATTGTCCAACACATCATATTCGTATCTAGTATGCAATTATAATATGACGTCATATGACATTGCCATAATCAGGATTCTACTATTAATTATAGTTGAACTTGTTATACTTTGCAGATAGTATTAGCAGACATATTCATCATACAATGGACTTATGTTCCCCAATCTGCCAGGTTACAACTGTAATCAGGTTGGATGTAGGAAATAAGGAATATTCTTTCCTCAGTTCAATATTTAACCATAGACTTAAACCTACAACATAACCCATATATGACAATAATTAGTGAAGGTAAACAACATTAACAAGCGCACAACTCGCGACTTGACCATGCTGTATTTATTAAATTATCTTATTGCTACCTGTGACTGTGTTATTGTATTGAGAATGTTCATTGTCATCATGTTCATCGTCATCAATCATAATTGTCAATCTATACAGCTCGGAAACACTTCATTAGAGTGAAAAGCGGTGGTATAAATGTCAGCATGGTTGCCTTCCAAGCAGCGATCCGGGTTCGATTTCCGGCCAACGCACGTTTTTGTTTTGTCTATTTCTCGGGGCGTATATGTATGTTACTAATTTGTAAATTATATAATACTGTGGTGCAGCTGTTTCACTTACATTGCCGAGAGTTTCTAGTTAGCGAATGTCAACGATCTTCCCTGCCCGTTTTATATGTGAAAAACATGCCATGATCAAGCTTGGTCGGCCTCTTTATCAATAAACTATGGACTATTAATATTCCTTTGCGTATCAAATATGTTATGAACATATATGAGCATTTCTTCAGACATGACATTGAAAACAACTCATTTTCTGTCCCGTTAAATGCTTTATTTAGTATAAAGGTATTTGTTTCACATAAGCCCTATTGTCAGCCCGTTTATGATTGTGATGTCATTTACCTTGCCGTTTATTTATCCTTATAATTGCTTATTGTTTCCTTTGTGTTTTTACAGACTGTGGTGCTTGAATGCTACATTTCTTGTTTGGCTTTTATATCTACTTTTAAGATCCTAACATACAGAAAACGCAAATAATCCAAATAAAATAACTCATTTTCGCGAGTACAATCGTTTTATTTTTGTATTTCCGGTTTCCATGTATGTGCTCGTAATGTATCTTTTGTAGGCAGTGCTGTACGTATCACATGTGTGTCCTTCTGCGACATTGTGTACGAGATGCGCTTTGCTAAAGCTCTGCAAAACGACTAAGATGAATGGCAATGTTAATAAGGATTAAAGGCATATGACGTCACAAACTGTACTTGCTCTGTGACTTTCTACTATTCTTATTTTGTTTTATTTTAAGATATATATACGTGACCATCTTTGTATTATACTTTATTGCCTATTGATGATGCCTAGAGAGTTAGACGATACAGTCTGGCGAATATTTCTTTATTAACACTGACCCGTTTAACCGGGATAAAATGGAGGTTTGGTGACCGTTCTCAAGCAGTACTCCATTTGTTGAGTGTCGCATACTATGCTTTTATTTATACCTGTAATTTGTGTTTGTTTCGAAAGTGTAATTTTGGTTGACAGTGATTGCTATGCTTCCTGTTCGACTGGTATACCTTATTTATGTATATAAATTGTTTTGTAAACTAAAACAACTACAAGAGTCCCGCGTCCCGCCGCGACTTTATTGTCACATTGTGTACCCTAGGATGACGTATACCTTTATCCTCAAAGGACGGTAGCGTTTGATGTATGTCTTAAATCTTGTCTAAATATGTCTTTCTAAGCTTTTGTTTCTTTTAATATTCATATATAAATGATTATCTATGTTTTATAATTATATTGCCTATTAATGATGCCTTGTTTGTTAGAGAATATAACCTGGCGGGGATTTTTTTATTAACACTAGCTCGTTTGACCAGGATGAAAATATGATGGAAGTTAGGTTTGGTGACCCTAGAAACTGGCATAAACCCTTCAGCGACCTTTTTGCCAATGACCGTTCAAAAGCGGTACCCTTTTGTCAACCTTTATATGTTTGTGTTGGGGCATTATATGCTTCTGTTTGTCGTTGTAATTGTTGCCTACTTTGCCACTGACCGTTCTAAGGCGGTAGCCCTGTTGTCAACCCTTTTGTGTTTGTGATGTCGTTGGCATTTATTATTGATTTTGCCTTCTTGTTTGTCTGTTTGCGTGTTTGTTTCTGTGTTTTGTGGTTGACTGGCCTCCTTGAATGCTACTTTCCCTGTCCGATCTTTTTATATTTATTTTCTTGTTATTTAGCGCTTGATGAGTTTGTGTGCGCGCGCTTTTTATTGCGTAATGCCTATTTAGTGTTAAAAATGCTACAACAACCCAATTAATAGCAGTGGTCTAGTGGTTCAGCGTACATCTTTCAAAACGTACAAGTGTAAGGCTGTGGTTCAAATCCCGTCCCGGGCAACTATTTTTTTATCACATACACTGAACGACTTTAAAAACGAAACACGGGAATTTCCGCTATATATTGTATATACTGCACACTTAATTGCACATAATATTCCAAAGAAATCCCAAGATGTTTTGTAAAATAAAAGTTGCAGTTAATTAGAGAAAGGACACAACTGTGATGTTATAGACATTTAGTCACACTACAACTTGTAACAAGAACTTCATAAATGTTGAAGTTGCTCTTTGAAAAACTGAGCCAGTTCAGTACTGTATTTAACATAAAGAGTTTGCAAAATGTTGCATCTTAAGTTTGCTCACATGCTTGAGCCAAACGCGTACTCTGTCAATAATGAAACTTTGAAGGAATACTATTTGCTGTATTATTTGTTGTTTTAGTATTTTTTTTCCAAAAGGAAAGGTCTTACGTAGCCATGTACCATTCGATTAAAAGCAGCATATTGTACACACAATATATAGCGGAAATTCCCGTGTTGTGTTTCTTTTGCGTTTCAGTGTATACATTTATCGATGTTACCTGTACGGAGGCTAAATAAAAATGTGAAATTTTACGCATCGATTTCTGCTTTTATACCGACTTTTTGTGGTGTTCGTCGATTTGAAACTACTTCACACGTGACTCATTCATATTCATGAGTTATTACCAGTAAAAATACGGACTGTACAGCTTTAAACCGAGATTTAAACAAAAGGTCTCAACGTCTGTTCAATATTTACTGGACCGGTGCAAACACAAGTTTGTAACACGTTTGTAACGGAAGCTAAAGCAAGCAGAAATAGTAAAACATGATTGTCAATGAAGATGAGAAAAAATCCACCTGCTAAGCTTAATATATAAATGCATTATATACCTACATAATATATAATATATACACAGTACCTTCATTTTCCTACAATGGAATATAAAACACTGTATCGCCTCTAGAGGTTTTCTAAATATGTTTCACTAAACTACTAAACATTTATTTACTACATACGTTGAATGACGTCGACGATGTGGTGTTGTGACGTCGTCGCCTACCTGTGGTAGGACGTCGCCTAGCTGTGTAAAAAAACAACTAGTATACTATACGGTGCTATACTATGTTCACCGTCATATGCATACCATCTTCGGGATAGCTCATATTTATGTACTATTGGCATTTTAAATATTGAGTTCTGCTCAACCCGGGGCTAGAGGGCGTGAACGGTAGCAAGCAATTTTCACTACCGTATATGAGCAGTCAATCAAACCAAGACTGCAATATGTTTTGTAGTTATCGGGTTCGACGATTTCCAAATTTCTCCTTTCATACTTTTTTGATATACCACAGTAGCGTTGTCTGTGCAGTGTGGCGGCGGTAAAAAGTCTGCTCGTGCTTATAACCAGAACAGTTATTCATTTCGATCTTTTGAGATCACTGGGCCCGATATTTATATATATCGGTGGTACAGTTTCAAATACGTTTGGTCGCTTACTTGAATTTCGAATAGGTGGTTCCACTACTCTAGCATTTAAAGGTTCTGAGTATTGTTTAATCACCCTTAGGATATGTTGCCTGCTTTTTAATTTAGTCTTTTGACAATTACCTATGATAGGCAGGCTTCATATTCTCTGCTCCCAGCTAAATTCCATTTTCTTTATTTCGAAGATTTCCAAATTTCTCCTTTCATATTTTTTATCTAATAAAAGGATCAGTAATAGAGTAAGTGTTCTGGAAGTAGCATCACCTTTTGTGAGATCCTGCAGATATGGCATGTCCGCTCGAGGTAATACAAACGTCCAGACCTAGTAATAAACCTATTGGATCTGTAGAAAAAATTAAACACCGAGATGCAATAAATATACTATTCTAATTATACAAGACTGAAGTAGCAATAATTTGATGTCTTTCCTGCGCCCTTGGGTAAGGTAAGAATGTCTAGCTCATAATATTCTTAACTTGTATGCAATAATTTACCTCGTTATAACAGATTATTACTTTATTTATTGATTTGTCTTATTACTGCCTGTAACTTGTGCTCTTGTCGGTTATTGTAATGAGGCCAATGACAACATTCTCACTGTCGTCATCAATCATAATTGTCAATCTGGCTGTATTATGAACAGCCGGGACATACTTTATAAAAGTAAAAACCAAAACACATTACATAGGCGTCGGTGGTGTAAAGGTCAGCATGGTTGCCTTCCAAGCAGTCGATCCGGGTTCGATTCCCGGCCAACGCACTTTTTTTGTCTACCTTTCGGGGGCGTATGTTTATGTTACTAATTTGCGAATTATATAAGCGAAAGTCCAAATTTAAGCAGGTTTACCTAGGCGTTAGGGGATCGGTTAAGTAAGCGTACGTTTGTAACATGCTTATTACAAGCAAGGTTTTACGCAAGCGTAAAATAGCTGCCGAGAGACAAGAAGTTAACATAATAACATATCAAGTCACGGGTGTTAAAATCAATATTGAAAAAAATAAATGTTGTCACGGAGACATAAACACGCCACGACCGTTTTTTCTTACATTCTTCCCGAGGCTTCTGAATGTTTCGTAGCTAATATACATATTATAGTAATGATTACATGCTACATTTCGGTAGACTGGTTTACGAAAACGTCAGTTCAGTCAGCAAGTGAAATGCTAACTTTTCAACATGACAAAATATGTTTTTATACCATTCAAGTTTTAAAGCATGCTTATTGTCACTTCCATGAGTCACAGTCTGTTAACCACAGGCAGATATAAAAGCCATATAAGAGTCAGCTGCCTTAGGCAGCTGAATTAATTTGTATATAATGTTTAAACACTCTATAAACTAACAATTTGCCACTGATGAATGAAAGAATGTTGTTTTACGGCACGTCGATACATAAATAGGTCATATTGTGCACAAAAACCGATGAAAGATGACGAAATTAAGTAGTTATTAAAAATGAATGTAAATATATAAAGATAAAACAATTAAAAAAAAAGGGATGATATGGTAGTAGTATAAACTATATATGTAAATCAACAAATGCCCGTCAACGGGTATATAAACAAGTAAATATATACAAGAACACATTATAATGATTTATGTAGCCTGATTTTTTTAGGAAATCTAAAACAAGACTAAAATCTATAGTATCAAATAACTCTTTCGTAGTATTAACATTGTAGTACCTTTGACGCATAGGATCAAAGTCTAAACATTCCAACAAGATGTGTATGACCGTTAACGGTGCAAAGCAGGGTATTCATTCTGGTAATTGCTCACATTGTAATACATATGAATGAGTATAACGTGTATGCCCTATTCTGCACCGGGCTAGGACAAATGGGCCTACTAGAAGAACGATATTCTCCAAGTAATGGTTTAATTGAATGGAGTTTATTATTAACTGACAAATCCGAAGCGGCTTGCCAAGAGTTACGAATACATGTGTTAATACAACTTTTAAAACCAGTATAAGATAATTTAGCATTAGATATAAGTAAACCTAATGCTGCTTTAGCAGCACTATCAGCTCTATCATTACCACGTATTGCTACATGGCCTGGAAGCCAGCAGAAAATAATAACCTTATCAACTATAAGAGAATTGTACTTTTCTAAAAGCTGAAGCACAACTTGTTTATCATGTTTCGTATTACCCAGGGCTTGAAGAGATGAAAGGGAATCAGAAAATATTAGAAAATGGTCATCATCAGATTCCTGATTATAATTTAAGGCACGTTCAATTGCCTTAAGTTCAGCTGAAAAGATAGAAGCCTTGTCAGGCAGGCGGCTCTTTATGCTGTGTTTGTGAACGCTGCTGCAGCTACCTTATCTCCATCTTTAGAACCATCTGTGTATATATGCTGAAAGTTACTGTTTTCCGATTTAACTTCATTAAATTTGCTTTAAAAGAGAGTAGGGTCTGTACTGGATTTGTTACTATTAAAAATATCAAAAATAACTGTTGGTGTTTCCAAAATCTACGGTGGAATTTGTGCTACTTTGTACTTGACAATCAAATTTAGGTCGATTTCAGTGTCTCTTAATTTTGGTTTAATACGAAGACCAAATGTTTTTATTGAGGTACAATGTGTATGTGTATGTTTATTTAAATCGAAATCAATACACAACAATAGATATTTACAATTCACACATTGCAATATCTGTGAAAAGCGAGAATAAGATTTTATTTGATGACGTAGACAACTTTGAACAGGTAAATTAATCCACAAGTAAATGTATTTATCAATTATCTGGCAATAGTTGTGCAGCAGTACAATTCAGATTTACCTCATTTCCCTGTGCAGTCACGCAACGTACTGCATGCTTGATGGTGGACCCTTTTACAGTTCGCCACTATTCTTCCTCTTGTACGATGACCGGACAGGCTGTAGACTCTATGATGACGGCTACCTAAAGCCCATTGGGACAGTGGCGTTTGATGTTTGTCTATGATCTTTCTTGTCGTGCCCTTAATGGTTTATTCTCTTGTTGCTCTGGCTTCTGTTAAGTCATTGAGTACCTTCATTGTGGCTTTCTAAGCTATTGTTTTTTTCGTATTATATTTACACGAGCATATTTGTGTTTTACTTATATTGCCTATTGATGCTGCCTTGTTGGTTAGAGATTAGATCATGGCGGAGATTTCGTTATTTATACTGTCCTGTTTTAATGGAATGACAGTAGGGTAAGTGTTAGCTTTGGTGCACCATAGAACCGGTTTAAACCCCAAGTGGCTACTTTGCCACTGACCGTTCCAAGGCGGTAGTAGCGGTTTTCAATATATGTTTCTGTCCGAGACTATCAAGAAATGTTCATATAATGTTTAAGAGTTAACTTTGTTAATTGATAATACTAAAAAAGCGTGGTCATTCATCTTTAAAGCGGCTTTTGACAAAGTCCTCTATAAAAAGTTTAATGTGTAAGATAAAATCCATGGGTATATCTGGTAAACTAAATGAGTGGATTGAAGACTTTCTGACAAATAGAAAACAAAGGTTATTGGTAAATGAGCAGGTACCAGATCTCAGGGATGTCACAAGCGGGGTTTCCCAGGACAGTGTTCTTGGGCCTGTTTTGTTCCTTATTTATAACAATGACCTCCCAGATGCCATGCCCTGTCCACCAAACCCAACCGGGACTGTAAATTTGTTTTCTATTTATCGTTTTCGGCGATTTCCAAATGTATCCTTTCATACTCTCCCCACCCCCCCCCCCCCACCCCCACACCCACCCCCACTTATATGACTGGAAAACTTGAGTTTGGAGAAAGAACTTAGTGCCAACTGTTGCGATTTAAAATGGATGTATTCAACATCGTCTACGATGTTTCAAATGTTAACGATTTGGGCATCATGAAGACAAATGTACTCAAAAAGAACTTAGTGCCAACTGTTGCGATTTAAAATGGATGTATTCAAAAGCGTCTGCGATGTTTCAAATGTTAACGATTTGGGCATGTACTCAAAATGAACTTAGTGCCAACTGTTGCGATTTAAAAAGGATGTATTCAAAATCGTCTACGATGTTTCAAATGTTACATGAAGACAAATGTTCTCAAAAAGAACTTAGTGCCAACTGTTGCGATTTTTAATATAAACATCGAGTAGAAGATTCTCCCAACACTCAAAAATGTATAAACTGTTGCAGGTACACTTAGCGAAATCAAACTGGAGCCCAAACTGGAAAAAATTAAAGTAGATACTTAAACTTAAGTCAGACATTAGTAGAAGACAAATATAACATTGCGATATAACTACGATGTATATGCATCCATGATTAAGTCACAATTGCAACACACAATATGTCATCATGCTAGTACACAATACGATTACAGTCACTTCACAAATTTCACAAACTTCTCATCTATATTATATACATTCTACTCAAAACCCTGCAGTGCCTAGCAAGCCTACAGTGGCTAACAGGCCAACTACTAACATATCTATTAAGAAACCGGCGGACTCTGATGCTACTCAGAGCCCACCGAAAACAGTGAGCGCTGCTAATACAAAGAGCTTGCCAACCCCACGTAAGATAAAGACCCCGTGTTAGAGAAATAGCCGAAGGAGTCTGTTGACCCAATGACACGGCTGCACAACAAGTATGCAGACCTGATGTACACTGCCGATTCACTCTGCACCTCAGTGGGACCACAGGGTCCAAGGAACCCGTGTTTATAATCCAAATTACTTTACACTCATAAATGTCATATTATTTGATACAATTAATTTCAATTTGTTTTAGGTTTCTTTAAAGAAATTAGACTGTAAGTCATGCTAATATGTTCGCAGTTTTACGATATATTCCTTTCTTTGTAAGTAGTTTTAACAATATATTTTTACATTAGTTTTTAACATTCATTCATTCATTCATTCATGCATTCATTCATTCATTCATTCATTCATTCATTCATTCATCCATTCATTCATTCATTCATTCATTCTTTCATTAATTAATTAATTAATTCATTCATTCATTCATTCATTCATTCATTCATTCATTCATTCATTCATTTATTCATTTATTCATTTATTCATTTATTCATTCATTAATTCATTCATTCATCTCGCTATAATATATTATTACTATCTTATTAAACTTATTGCCACCTGTAACTGCGTTATACTATTGCAGACAACCAATGGCAGTATGTTCACTGTCATTAATCAACATTGTCAATCTTTTCAGCTGGAAGACACTTCATTAGTGCATTAAATGCAATACACACTACATCGGCGTCGGTGGTGTAAAGGTCAGCATGGTTGCCTTCCAAGCAGTCGATCCGGGTTCGATTCCCGGCCAACGCACGTTTTTGTCTACTTTTCGGGGCATATGTTTTGGACCAGTAATGCATGTTACTAATTGTAAATTATATACCACTATGGGGGAGCTTTTTCAGTAACATAGTCGACAGTTTTAAGATGGCCAACTTCAACAATCTTGATATGCGATTGTCGTACATATATACCTGCCAATGCTATATTTTGCCTCAAATCATGCCAGCGTTCCCAGTTGTACAGACAAATATTCGATTATATTGCCTGCCTCGAATAACCTATTTCCTCATGTTGATCCTGTAAGAAATGTCAAAAACACTTTTTTTCCACCGTCTGAAATCGAATTGAGAGTCGGCTTTCTAATCCTCGCTTTATACATGCCAACACTCATACAATAAGTAAATCATACACAATGGAACATTCAAGAATTTTTCAGAGGTGTAATACTTTTTAAAATATCAACCCCGTCGATTGTAGCCATCTGAATGCTTTTGGAGAGAGTGACGGTGTAGAAACTGTGGATTTGTTTTTAAAGATTTAGACATAGAGTAGAGTGAGTCAGCAGACAACATTTTAGGACACAGGGTGAAACAGATTCTCAATGGGATACAGAGAAGAAACATGTTCTCAATGGGAATTGAAAATGGCACACACAGTTACGTTATGAAGACTTTATAATAAACAAGCCCGAGTGCTATTGTGTTTCTTTTATTTTTATGACCAAGCTCTGTAGATCTCTTTAACAACAGTATATGGGTCATTGAGCTTCCTTCACTCATCACTTAATCCATTTCGAAAATTAATGAACAATAATGAATCTCCAGGCTGAAATTAAAATTAGATATAAAGGTCGAACGGGAAATGCCTATTAAAGGACCCTAGTCAACCAAAAACACCCATAGAAACAAACAACAATTTTAAAGTTGACTAAAAGCAAGACACGACATCACAAACATAAACAAGTTGACAATAGGGTTACAGTTTTGGAACGGTAAGTGGCAAAAAAGGATTCTAGGGTGCACCAAGCCTCACTCTTAACCTATTGCCATCCCAATAAAACGAGACAGGGTAAATAAAGATATCCCCGTCAGGTTATATTCCATTACAAACAATGCAGCATTAATAGGCAATATAAGTATAACACATAAATGTTCATGTATATATGAATATAAATAAAGCCTAGAAAGCCACAACGAAAGTACTCAATGACTTGAAAGAAACCAGAGCAACCAGAAAATAAACCAATAATGGTACGACAAAACAAAGGATTTAAGACAAGCCTCAGACGCTGCCGAAACTCATTTTCTGTCCCGTTAAATGCTTTTTTTGATATAAAGTGAAATTGTTTAATATTGGCATGTTGTCAACACTTCAACGTTTTTGATGTCATTTACCTTGCCTTTTATTTATCCTTGTAACTGTTGTTTGCTTCCACTCGTGTTGATGGTTGTCGCCCGCGAAAGATGATTAGACAGATATCAATGTTTGTTTGTTTGTTTATTTGTATGATGTCTTACCCCCAGTGGCCTACTTTGCCACTGACCGTTCCAAGGCGGTAGCCCTATAGTCAACCCTTTTGTGCTTGTGATGTCGTTTGCATTTATTATTACTTTTGCCTTCTTGTTTGTCTGTTTGCGTGTTTGTTTCTGTGTTTTGTGGTTGACTGTCCTCCTTGAATGCTGCTTTCCCTGTCCGATCTTTTTATATTTCTTTACGTCATTTTCAATACATGTCAGGTTATATATGACTGTCGATTGTTTTGTGATGGAGGCACTTTTCCTGAGTAGAACCAGTATTGTACACCTCCCGCCATCCGAAAACATTGTATTTCTTCCTGAAAATAAATTATATAATAATTATTATTAATGATTATACCTTTTAATTCATCCTTGTTGAAACTAATATTTAAGAAAAGTCAAGAATCAATATAGTCTAGTCGCGCCCTTAATGTGTCTTTTCTATTTGGAACTTGTCTCTTGCACATGCACTTGACTTCTGCTACTTTTCACTCTTGTTTGTGTTTGTTGCTTCCAAGGGGTCACTTTTTCAGTATTCATTGTTTCTGAATACTTGTTTTGTGGTTTACTAGATTTTCTTTTCAAATAACTGGCCATGTTTGTGTTACACTTACATTATATATAATGCTGCCTGATATGTTAGAGGATATATCCTGTCCAGTATTTCTTTAATGCTGCTTTCCCTGTCCGATATTTTTATCCTTTTTTACACTATCCCGTTAAACCGTGATGAAAATATGGTAAAAGTGAGGTTTGGTGCACCCTACAAACTGATTTAAACCCCCAGCGGTCCTTTTTGCCATTGACCATTCCATAGCGGTACCATATTGTCAACCAACTTACGTTTGTATTGTTGCATACTTTGATGCATATCTTTTAAAGACGCTATGAGTTAGGATGCTATAGTCAAAGAGCAATATAATAATAATTTTACCTATTTATGTGGCAGTTTAACGCAGAAAGGAGTATGTGCAAAAGGTCATAATGTAATAATGTAATACTTTGTTTTGCTTAGAGTTAGTACATATATATAAGTATATATTTGAATTAAAAACAACACTCAGAGTGTCTTAAACCGACTGTTAAACAAAAGGTCTTAGATTCGGTTCAATATTTACAATGTCCTTGCAAATCAAACGTTTGTGCTAAGGTACATGTAAACTGGCACGGTAAAACTTCATTTCAAATCAATAAAAATGAGTATAAAAGTTGAACAGGAAATGAAGATTTCACAGAACACAGCAAACCCAAAAACACGCAAAACGACAAACATGAATGGCAATGTTAATAATGAATAAAGGCATATGACTTCACAACCACAAAACGGTTGACAATAGCTACCGCCTTGGAATGGTCAGTGGCAAAAAAGGCCGCTGAGTGATTAAATCAGGTTCTAGGGTGCACCAAACAACGCACTTAACCTACTGTCATCACAATAAAACAAGGCAGCACTAGTAGGTAATATTAGCAAAACACAATGATGCTCGTGTATATATAAATACAAAATATATATAGCTGGATCTGTGGTAAACACAATGAACGCTCAAATGCAATAAGTATAGAAACACAATTCATATTATGACAAGCGAGATTTTGATTTCTTATTTGCAATCGTCGTAAGATAAGATACTATTGTTATCAAGCATGTAATAATTTACTTCGTTACAATTATTACCTTTTTCTTAAAGTAAATTTTCAACATTTTGTATTTCCTTTCATTGATAAAATCAAAAAACGAAATGCTGCTAGTTTAAAAAAGCAATATAGCCATTCGTTTCATTAATCTACATACAACGTAGTTAAAAGATGTTATATTCCGATAACTATATAATAAGTTTTACCAATGTCAGTGGTAGCGTTTACGTAAAGTATACATGTCTGAAACCGAGAGTTAAACAAAAGGTTTCAGAATATGTTCACTATTTTCAGGACCGTAGCAAATCAAGCGTTTTTGCTACGATGGTAAATCATACTCGACAATGAAGATCAGAAAAATACCTGCCAAGCCAAATATATCAATGGATCTATAGTAAAAATATAATCACCCAAATGCAATAAATATACTATCCTTAGTATAAACGCGATTAATTACAACATTCGTTCGTTCAATGTTTATGTTAGCAAATAGCAATACTATGATTTATTTTCTGCGCCCTTGGCAAGACAGCACATCATACTCTTAACTATTATTACTATGTAATAATTGACCTCGTTCTGATAGATTATTACTTATGTTTTTGTTTTTTAGCTTGACTATACGAAGAATAAGAGATTATGTAATCACCCAGGCGTCAGAGTCGGCGTTGGCGTTCCACATCAAAGTTTGCGTGTAGGCTGTGTTTACAAGTCTATATCTCTTACATATTTATCCTAGCACAACCAAATTTGGTCATAGGCTTTCTTCTAGCATTATCGTAAGGGCTGCACAAGTGATTTTAATTCCTGTCACCCATAGGTTCCTATGGAACCCACAATATGTCCCATTTAACATAATATTTTGCGTGTAAGCTGTGTTTACAAGTCTGTATCTCTCACATTTCTGATCCTAGCACAACCAAACCTTGGCCATGAGCTTCCTTATAGCTATCTTAAGGGCCGCTTAAGTAATTTTGGTTCCTGTAACCCCTGGGCTCCCATGGAACCCAAATTCCCTAAAAAGCCCTTAAAATGTGTCTCATTTCACATACATTTTTGCGTGTAAGCTGTGTTTACAGGTCTATATCTCTTACATTTATTGTCCTAGCTCAAATAAATTTGGGAATTGGTTTCCATAAAGTTTGTTGTAAAAGGTTGCGTAAGTAATTTTGTCTTCTACAAATTCTGGGCTCCAATGGAACCCAAATTGTGATGGCCCATAAAATGTGCAATAAAGGCAGATCAAAATATTTTTCTTATGTCACCCATCTTTTGTTTTGGATTTTCTTATAGCATTACTCATCTTATTCATACTTCACCGACATTGGGGCATGGTGTCACTGCTAACCCTCCATCCCATTAACCCGAAACCTTATTATTATTATTTTTTTTACATATTTCTGTGTTGTTTTGGTCAATTCTTACACGTTACGCCCCACTCATCTCCAACTCGAAACCCGATTTCTTTTTACATAATATGTCTGTAATGTTTTAGTCAATTCTTACACATAAATTTATATGCCCCACTCGAAGGCCGATTTTATTTTTTTAAGGGTGCCCGTTGAAAAAACAAAAAGTAAATATTTCTGTGTTATTAGTCTTAAACTGTGATTCTTGTGCATACTGTATACACTCCCATCCACCCACGATCAAACCATTAACCAGTTGTTTTGTTTTTCTATCAATTCTGGACTTCCATGGAACACAAATTTTAATGGAACATAAAATGTGCAATAAAGACAGATCAAGGTTTGTGTGTAAGCTGTTGAAGTAATTATCTAGATGGGTACTTACCTCATTTAGGTCAAAATGAATTATGGGTTTCATGGGTGTCTGTAGAGCCCAACTTAACAGCCTATGAAATGTGCAGCAATTAAATATTTTTGATTTGGATCAACATCCAATCTTACTATAAAACTTTGCAAAATGTTATTATGGTAACCCTGATCTTCTTTCCAAATATAAAAGTAATTTAAAAACTCTTCTGCGACAAGGACTATCCTCAACCTGATTTCTATGGTGACGTGATTTACAAACTTCGTAAGATCCGTGGCCATCCTCACTTTCATACTATCTTTGTTAAACTTGTTAAAAGGTTTATTAAAAGAGATTATGACACTATCATTTTGCAACGCACTGCATGCTTGGTGGTGGACCCATTTACAGTTCGCCACTTTGCGTTCCTTTTTAATTGTACGTTGACCGGACAGGCTGTGGACCCTATGATGAGGTCTACCTAAAGCCCAAAAGGACGGTGACGTTTGATGTTTGTCTGTAGTCTTGTCTTTCGTGCCCTCAATGGTTTATTCTCTTGTTGCTCTGGCTTCTGCCAAGTCACTGAGTACCTTCTTTGTGGCTTTCTATGCTATTGTTCTTTTTGTATTTATATAAACACGAGCATCTTTGCGTTGTACTTATATCGCCTATTAATGCTGCCTTGTTGGTTAGAGAATAGTTCATGGCGGGCATTTCTTTATTTACACTGTCCCGTTTTATTGGGTTAACGGTAAGGTATGTGTGAGGTTTGGTGCACCCGAGAACCTGGTTTAAGCCCCCAGTGGCCTTTTTTTGCCACTGACAGTTCCAAGACGGTAGCCCTATTGACAACACTTTTGTGTTTGTGATGTCTTATATGGCCTTTTATTCATCTTTACGTCTGTTCTTTGTTTCTGTATATGTTTGTGGTTGACTGTCGTCCTTGGACACTGCTTTTCCTGTTCGATTTTTATATGTATATTTACTGTTCATATGGTTTACCTTTCTTACTCTTACCTCAATTATATTGGGGGTATGTGCTCTGTCCAATCCACCACCCCCATCCCTCACCAGATATTTTATACCTTTTTTATTTTTTACATATTTTCGTGATGTTTTGTTCATTGATTCTTAAACCTATGACTATTTTGCATGATGCCCCCGACCCCCTAACCCACACCCACCCTCTCCCACCACCACTACCCTAAAACCACACCACCACCACCCTAAATATAATTTTCTTTTACATATATGTGCGCTGTTTTGTTTATCAATTCAACAATGTTCTGTAAAATGCAACGCTCTGCTAAACTATAGAGATAAAATTTTCCTCGGGACTGCTTTGTCCGTTGATTACAAAGACTTGAACAATAATAAATTAACTTAGATTATTTTAAATGATTGGACATGTTGGATGGGCTTGGAATCAAATGCAATTAATGTGCTTAGATATATTACTATATTTATATATACAGGTTGGGTCCTCAGATAGCTGCACTAGTTCATAACTTTAAACATTATTTAAGTTAAACGTTCGGAAATAAATAAAGTAAAGAAATGCGTGAGTGAGCAGAGACTTCACAATCTCTGTAGTTGGCACTTGGAATGTGTCATTGCGTGTTTCGGGATTCAGCATAAATCTGTATCAATCAAATAGTGTTATGAATCTAAAAAATATTTATTAAGAAATACGAAATTGAGTTTACGAAACGCTTTAACTTCCTGCTTAGGCTTTATCCTGACTGCGAATGATTTTATAGTCTGCACCCGTGGCATTACGTGGTCCGACTATTTATTTTCATACCCCATCCAACCCCTTCTCACAGAAGCGAAAAAGGGTTGGCTGGAGTATGAAATAAAACATTCAATTTGACTTAAAACGTGTGCATATTGTAAAATTAATTAGGAACACATCATATTCCTATCTAGTGTGCAATAATCTAACTTTAAAATAGATTACCTTCTTTAGTAATTACTCTTTTTGCAACCTGTTACTTGTTGTGCTCTTGTCGAGTATTGCATCGAACACTGCCAAATGCTGCAAAATGCTGTTGCGATTTTGAATATAAACATTGGGTAGAAGATTGTCCCAACCCTCCAAAATGTATTTACGATGGTGAGGCACCATTGTCGAAATCAGAAGAGTGTCCAAACTGGAAAAGAGTAAAGGACATACACTGAAACTAGAAAACCAGTAGAAGACAAATACCAAATTGCACAGACTACCAATACATTGCATCCAATATTTAGTCACAATCTCAGCACACTACATGTAAAGATGATAGTACGCGATACGAATACAATATCCATAAAGATAACTGCTTCTACTTCACAAACAAACTTCTCGTCCAGATTATATACATTCTATCAAAACCATGCAGTGTCTCTCAAGCCTGAGTGCCTAGTATCAGGCCAAGAACTAACATCTATTTTAAGAAATCGGCGGACTCTGATGCTACTCATAGCCCACCAAACACGGCGAGCGCTGGTAAAACGAAGAGTTTGCCAACGCCACGTAAGATAAAGCGCCCTGTGCTAGGGCAATATCCGAAGGATTCTGATGACCCAATGACCCGGCTGCACAACAAACATGCAGACCTGCATACCCCTGGGATCACAGGGTTCAAGGCACCCGTACTTCCACATTAGTACATTAGCTTTAAATATATCTAATTCCAAATTACATTACCTCATTTTAAATGTCATAATATTTCATATAATTGATTTCAGTCTTGTTTTAGGATTCTTAAAAGAAATCAGACTATATAATACATGGTGATATGTTCACAGTTGATACGTTTACCATATCGTCCTTTCTTTGTTGGTAGTTTTACAAATATATGTTTATATTAGTTTAAATAATTTAATGTTTCATTTGTTTTATTTATCCTTATTTTTGCGCATACTATTACATGGTGATATGTTCACAGTTGATACGTTTACCATATCGTCCTTTCTTTGTTGGTAGTTTTACAAACATATGTTTACATTAGTTTAAATAACTTACTGTTTCATTTGTTTTATTTATCCTTATTTTTGCGCACACTATGACTCATTCATTCATTCATTCATTCATTCATTCATTCATTCATTCATTCATTCATTCATTCATTCATTCATTCATTCATTCATTCATTCATTCATTCATTCATTCATTCATTCATTCATTCATTATTCATTCATTCATTCATTCATTCATTCATTTATTCATTCATTCATTCATTCATTCGGTCGTTATAATATCAATCAAAACTGTCAATCTATACAGTTGGGAAATACTTCATTACAGCAAAATGCATGCCAAACTACTCGCCGTCCGTCCGTCCGTCCGTCCTTTCGGTCGTTCGTTCGTTCGTTCATTCATTCATTCATTAATTCATTCATCTCGCTATAATATGTTATTACTATCTTTATTAAATTGTCTTATTGTTACCTGTAACTGGGTTATAGTATTGCAGTATGTGCAGTGTCATCTATCAAAATTGCCAATATATACAGCTGGGAAATACTTCATTACAGTAATATACAAGACACTCTACATCGGCGTCGGTGGTGTAAAGGTCAGCATGGTTGCCTTCCAAGCAGTCGATCCGGGTTCGATTCCCGGCCAACGCACGTTTTTTGTCTACTTTTCGGGGCAGATGTTTTGAACCAGTGATGTATGTTACTAATAAAGACTAATAAAACTTGTAAACTGTATAGCACTGAGGGGTAGCCTTTTCAGTAACATAGTTGCGAGTTCCAAGACAGCTAACTTCAACGATTTTGAGATGCGATAGTCGTACTGTTATACCTGCCAATGCTATATTTTGCCTAAAAACATGCCAACGTTCACAGTGGTAACGAAATGAATATTCTGTTATATTGCATGCCTCGACTAACCTTCATCAGCATTGTTGCCTTCCAAGCAGTCGATTCGGGTTCGATTCCCGGCCAACTGACGTTTTTTGTCTATTTTTCGGGGCATATGTTTTTGTCAATTTGTTTTATATTGACCATGGATGCATGTTTTTTGTCTAGTTTTCGGGGCATACGTTTTGAACCAGTAATGTATGTGACTAATTTGTGAATGATATAAGTTTGTTTGTTTGAATGGTGTTTTACGTCATGTTTAGCACTTGCTAGACCATATATGACGTTTTATTTTGTAGTAGAGGCAGACCACTCCATTTTCCTTGGGTATAACTAGTGCTATATACCTCCAGACTTCAGTAAGATTCGACTTGTATAAGCTAAAATACAAATCAGGTTGAGATTTACCTAGGCGTTAAGTTAGGTAGGTCAAGAAAGGACCATGTTTGGTTATGTGCGAAACAGACTTATTATTAATTTGTATATAATGTTTAAACTCTCTATACCCAACCAATTAGCCAGAGGCGTATGTATAATATTATTCTTGTATACATTTTCATATGATACACATTATATGATACATATATAACAGGAGAAGTACTTGATTCATTTCATGCATCGGCGTAGCTATTATATTAGGCCATATAAGCCTCAGGCCTATACATCAATTTAAAAAATGAAAAGTTCAAAAATGCAATACAAACTGAAACTATACTAGTTAAGAATGCTATTGAATTTACGACATTTGTTCAATGTTAACAAGCGTATTTCCTTAATAATTAAATTAACGGCGTGAGCGGTGTTGCAATCTAGATGACCTCTCATGAACAGACTCCATAGAACCGAGTCTGCTACTTTTATCTCTTTTTTGTGTTTGTTGCTTACGAAGGATCCACTTTCAGTATTTATTTATACAATTTCAGTGCAACGTTAACCACTCGAAATAGTATGCGAACATTTACCTCGTTTTTACGTTTTATTGCTTCTTTTAATTAAATTTTCTTCTTGCCATATGTCACTTGTTGTGCTTTTGTCGGTTATTGGGTCATATTTCACCAAGCTATCAATCAGTTATAATTGTCACTCTGGCTTTATAAGTGACAGCTGAGAAATATGTCATTAGATAAAACAACAAACACAATCATGTTACCTAGGTGTCAGTGGTGTAAAGATATTAAGGCTGCATTCCAAGCAGTCGTTTCGGGTTCGATTTTCCCGGCCAACGCACGAGATGCAGCATAAATCTATATAAAACCACTAAAATAGGACATGAGTTTGAAAAATATTTAATGAGAAATTTGAAAGGGAGTTTACGAAACTTTTCATCTTCTGTTGATTTTTTATTCCGAGTGCGCCTAATTTCTTATCTGCACCCGTGCATAAGTTAAGATTGCATATCAAATCATAATCCTATTAATATGCAATAATTTAGATTACTTTCTTTATTGTTCTGTTTACAACGTGTTACTTGCTGTGCTATTGTCGGCTAATGCAATGAGGGCAAAAACTGACTATTTTCTCAATGTCATCAATCACAAGTGTCACTTTGACTTTATTATCGACAGCTGAGAAATACATTATCTTAGTAACAAACGCAGTAAGTTATAGAGGCGTCGGTGGTGTAAAGGTCAGCATGGTTGCCTTCCAAGCAGTCGATCCGGGTTCGATTCCCGGCCAACGCACGTTTTCTTGGTCTATTTTTTTGGGGTTAATATTTTGCCACTTTTTATTATATGGACCATTAATGCACAATCTCATTAAAATCATACCCTGATTACGCTTTGATACTCTCCGCTATAGGACTGACAACACTTGTAGGTCACGTCAATTCAACCTTTCATCTAATCAATATTCATGAGAAGACTAAATTCAACCAATGAAATCGCTCGTTTCATATTGACTTCAGATGACGTTCGAGTGAACTGAACAAACGAATATCCACATAAAACACACAGATATATATCCGAATAAAGATAAAGTCTTCGTGTGTTATAGCTGTGGATTGCACGATAAATTCAATGTAATGCACTAAATGGCATGTTTAATATCAAGATACGAAGAAAATCATGGGCGCTGCCATGTGTGTTTTGTAAACATATATTCCACCGATAGTATTACGACATTATTACTCTAATTAGTAAGACATAGTACATCTGACCCGCGTAGCTGAGTTGATAGCGAAATAGGTATTTTTTTGTTGTACCGATATTAAATTCCGTCAAACGATTATTTTATTTTCAGTAAATTTTCAATAATTGTCGGTGTACTATGTTTGTCAACGCAATTATTTTTTGTTTTATAATCTAAAAGTGACGGACATTGTCTCTTTCAATACCGAGCGTAGACTGCTCCACAGCGTTTTACTGAAACGCGACATGCTCAGTCAAGAAGTCTATACCGAACAATGTTGTAGGCTGAAATCCGATTGGCTAATCTTAAGGTCAATCTGACGTGACCTCCAATGGAGCGTTGTCAGATCCTTGTAGTGTAGAGTATCGTAGCTTGATACGATATAGAGAATAATTACCAGCTACAATTTGATACCGAATCTATATCACGAGGGAAAAAAGCGGTAATTTGGTTGAAAAAACAAGTTTGAAGTTTTTTTTAACCAAATTACCACTTTTTTCCTCGAGTGACATTAATTCAGTACTATATCCCCCTTTCGCCTACGGCGACGAGGATAATAATCATAATACATTGGTTTGTTAACATTACACGCTGTAAGACTCTATCGTTACTGTGTAATGAAAACGTCTTATTTCATAATTTGCAAATAAGTACCATCCCTCTCCAAGCCCTCTCCCTATTGAATAAGTGTCAAATATCCTCCAAATAGTAAAGTTACTTTGTACCATGGAGGCTCTTGTGATTTGTTCTATGTTGGCTTAGACCTGTCTCATAAAACCGGGAAAGAAAGCTGCATCCGTGCAACACAAACACACACACACACACACACACACACACAAAAGGACGGTGACGTTTGATGTTTGTCTGTAGTCTTGTCTTGTCGTGCCCTCAATGGTTTATTCTCTTGTTGCTCTGCCTTCTGCATAGTCACCGAGTACCTTCTTTGTGGTTTTCTATGCTATTGTTCTTGTTGTATTGATATATACACGAGCATCTTTGCGTTGTACTTATATCGCCTATTAATGCTGCCTTGTTGGTAAGAGAATAGTTCATGGCGGGCATTTCTTTATTTACACTGTCCCGTTTTATTGGGTTAACGGTTGGGTATGTGTGAGGTTTGGTGCACCCGAGAAGCTTGTTTAAGCCCCAAGTGGCCTTTTTTGACACTGACAGTTCCAAAACGGTAGCCCTATTGACAACCCTTAAATTAACTTAGATTATTTAAAATGATTGGACATGTTGGATGGGCTTGGAATCAAATGCAATTAATGTGGTTAGATATATATTTATATATACAGGTTGGGTCCTCAGATAGCTGCACTAGTTCATCAAATTCTCCCCGGCAGTGTTGGAGCCCAGGGTATACTACCCGGCAGTGTTGGAGCCCAGGGTATACTACCCGGCAGTGTTGGAGCCCAGGGTATACTACCCCGGCAGTGTTGGAGCCCAGGGTATACTACCCGGCAATGTTGGAGCCCAGGGTATACTACCCGGCAGTGTTGGAGCCCAGGGTATACTACCCCGGCAGTGTTGGAGCCCAGGGTATACTACTCGGCAGTGTTGGAGCCCAGGGTATACTACCCGGCAGTGTTGGAGCCCAGGGTATACTACCCTACTGGGCCCATATTCATAAGCTTCTTAGCAATATTTGAACTTTAGTCAAAATTTATCAATTTCTTTACACATTTTTCTATCTATTTAAGACATTTTCTTAATATTTTTGATAAGGTTATGGATCAATAAAACCTACAGCTAACTATTTATCTTAAAAGATATGGTTTGCAGTGTCCCTGATTAATTATATAAAGATATTTGAAAATATTAAAGAATCTTAAATTTAAACTTAAGTAAAATATTCCAGTTAAGTTGCTTTATGAATACGGGTCGAGGTCCTCTGGTACATCTGATACCAGGTATCTTTAACACGTCCAAGATCTATGGCACCTTTCACGTTAAGCTATTCAGCAACCGTGTCACCTGGACATGTTTACTATTACCTAAATTACTTATCTCGAAGAGAAATCAGAATGACAACTCTTCAGGGGATCCGCGTTTAAATATGCCAAAAAAGCATGTGACCAGGCGATCATATTCCAAATGGTTCACTCCATTCATTAATTTAATATAACCGAACGAGCAAGGGTTTAGAGATTACGTATTTAAATAAAGACCGTAAATAACAATTTTGGTGTTCTTAGAAAGTATTAGTCATTCAATCATGGAAGTTATAAGTTATTAGTAAAATCAATCAGAACATTGGCACGTTTTGTTAATATTCTCATCACGTTATGTTTACAAGGCCGGTAAGTTTCCAAAGAAGAATATGTTACATTCAACTAAAAACATAAAATAAAATAAAATAAACGCATACCTTGTCCAAATGTGAATGCATTTACTTCTAATTTCATATGGTCATTTAGGAACATATATGAAACGAGATTTGTCCTCCTGTGTAAAGGGCCCCTCTACATGGGTATAACTTGGGGGAACTTGCAGTAGTTTATATGTTTGACTGTCATTTTGCTCAGTAAAGAACAAAGGGTTTGTCATAAGTGCTGCAGCAACTAATTTACCCCCCACTTCCAACGACAGACCCAATACAGCCAGTAGAGCGATACGGGCCCTCTGGGCCTCTTGTTTATATTATATATACATGCTCATTTATGTGTTTAACTTATATTGCCTATTAATGCTGCCTGGTTTGTTAGAGATTATAACCTGGCGGGGATATCTTTATTTACATTGTCCCATTTATTGGGATGACAATAGGGTAAGAGTGAGGTTTGGTTTAAACACCAGCGGCCTTTTACCCACTGACCGTTCCAAGGCGGTAGCCCTAAAAGTCAACCTTTCTGTGTTTGTGATGTCTTATTTGGCATTTTATTCATCTTTAAAGTTGTTCTTTGTTTCTGTGTGTGTTTGTGGTTGACTGTCGACCTTGAATGCTACTTTTCCTGTTCGATTTGTATATCTATATATACTTCGCGAGATCGACGAACCTCTTATGAACATTATTTTATTAACAAATAAAAACTGCCAGCCATGGACAATATAATAAAATAAAAGATCATGACGTTCATTAAAGAAATGCTACATACTGTTTATCCAATTCTATCCTTATAATTAATGTTTCCTAAACCCTTTACATCCAAGACTATTTAATCCTTACACCGTCAAAAACACTGCACCGTCATAAACACTGTCACCGTCAAAAACACTACACCGCACCATGAGATGCCGGACACAGTTAAATTCTACCGGACTGTAGAACACGGGTCTGATCGTCACCGTTCCATATTGCCCACCAAAATACCAAACAACTCCTCACCAATCCATCATCAATAGAAGTTGGGGTGCGACCAGGTGCACTATTTTTTGTTTTCTTTTTTTGTTTTTGTTTTTTAAGCGCGACTATTTCATGAATATATAGAGCTTATGTAATGACCCCCGTGTTGGCTTTGGCAACAGCGTTTGCGTCCCACTTCGAGCAATAATTTTTACTATAATTTGTACGAGATTCTAAAATAATTTTATATCGGCCCGATTTTCTATACACGCCCGCCCCGTCCACATCCCCACAATCCCACCCTACCTCACATTGTTTAGCCTTGTTTGCTGATGGTATATTATGTACTCTCTATATAATTTATTAGTCTCCGAACAATCCAATAGTCAAACTGCGCTGTTCTCCGACAGCTCTTGTTCTTATTGCTAGCAGTAACTTGTTGTGATCTTGTCTGTTATTGTATTGAGGAAAATAGCAATCATAATATCATCTGGCTTTATAACCGACAGCTGGGACATACTTCATTACAGTAAACATCAATGCATATTATATAGGCGTCGGTGGTGTAAAGGTCAGCATGGTTGCCTTCCAAGCAGTCGATCCGGGTTCGATTCCCGGCCAACGCACGTTTTTTGTCTACTTTTCAGGGCAGATGTTTTGAACCCGTGATGTATGTTACTAACTTGTAAACTGTATAGCACTGAGGGTAGCCTTTTCAGTACTCCCGTTCAATGTTTATAAACGTATTTCTTTAATCATTAAATTGATGGATTATTTATTAAAATATAAATTTTTTTTATAAACTTTAAACATTATTTAAGTTAAACGTTCGGAAATAAATAAAGTAAAGAAATGCGTGAGTGAGCAGAGACCTCACAATCTCTGTAGTTGGCACTTGGAATGTGTCATTGCGTGTTTCGGGATTCAGCATAAATCTGTATCAATCAAATAGTGTTATGAATCTAAAAAATATTTATTAAGAAATATGAAATGGAGTTTACGAAACGCTTTAACTCCCGGCTTAGGCTTTATCCTGACTGCGAATGATTTTATAGTCTGCACCCGTGCTATTACGTGGTCCGACTATTTATTTTCATACCCCATCCAACCCCTTCTCAAAGAAGCGAAAAAGGGTTGGCTGGAGTATGAAATAAAACATTCAATTTGACTTAAAACGTGTGCATATTGTAAAATTAATTAGGTAGTTTTAAACCGGTCATCGCATTTTTGCAGTAAATAAATGTTTTAAACGTGTTTTATTGTCGAAATATCCGTTATAAAATCCTGTTAATATAAGCTTTTCCATCGCTTAATGGATTTAAGGCGGGACCACGTAATGGGAAAGATAAGATTGTGCAACACATCATATTCCTATCTAGTGTGCAATAATCTAACTTTAAAATAGATTACCTTCTTTAGTAATTACTCTTTTTGCAACCTGTTACTTGTTGTGCTCTTGTCGAGTATTGCATCGAACACTGCCAAAATGCTGCAAAATGCTGTTGCGATTTTGAAGAATATAAACATTTGGTAGAAGATTGTCCCAATCCTCCAAAATGTATTTACGATGGTGAGGCATCATTGTCGAAATCAGAAGAGTGTCCAAACTGGAAAAGAGTAAAGGACATACACTGAAACTAGAAAATTAGTAGAAGACAAATACCAAATTGCACAGACTACCAATACATTGCATCCACTATTTAGTCACAATCTCAGCACACTACAAGTACAGATGATAGTACGCGATACGAATACAAAATATCCACAAAGATAACTGCTTCTACTTCACAAACAAACTTCTCGTCCAGATTATATACATTCTATCAAAACCATGCAGTGTCTCTCAAGCCTGAGTGCCTAGTATCAGGCCAAGAACTAACATCTATTTTAAGAAATCGGCGGACTCTGATGCTACTCATAGCCCACCAAACACGGCGAGCGCTGGTAATACGAAGAGTTTGCCAACGCCACGTAAGATAAAGCGCCCTGTGCTAGGGAAATATCCGAAGGATTCTGATGACCCAATGACCCGGCTGCACAACAAACATGCAGACCTGCATACCCCTGGGATCACAGGGTCCAAGGCACCCGTACTTCCACATTAGTACATTAGCTTTAAATATATCTAATTCCAAATTACATTACCTCATTTTAAATGTCATAATATTTCATATAATTGATTTCAGTCTTGTTTTAGGATTCTTAAAAGAAATCAGACTGTATAATACATGGTGATATGTTCACAGTTGATACGTTTACCATATCGTCCTTTCTTTGTTGGTAGTTTTACAAATATATGTTTACATTAGTTTAAATAACTTACTGTTTCATTTGTTTTATTTATCCTTATTTTTGCGCACATTAATACAAGGTGATATGTTCACAGTTGATACGTTTACCATATCGTCCTTTCTTTGTTGGTAGTTTTACAAATATATGTTTACATTAGTTTAAATAACTTACTGTTTCATTTGTTTTATTTATCCTTATTTTTGCGCACACTATGACTCATTCATTCATTCATTCATTCATTCATTCATTCATTCATTCATTCAATTCATTCATTCATTCATTCATTCATTCATTCATTCATTCATTCATTCATTCATTCATTCATTCATTCGTTATAATATCAATCAAAACTGTCAATCTATACAGTTGGGAAATACTTCATTACAGCAAAATGCATGCCAAACTACTCGCCGTCCGTCCGTCCGTCCGTCCTTTCGTTCGTTCGTTCGTTCGTTCATTCATTCATTCATTCATTCATTAATTCATTCATCTCGCTATAATATGTTATTACTATCTTTATTAAATTGTCTTATTGTTACCTGTAACTGGGTTTTAGTATTGCAGTATGTGCACTGTCATCTATCAAAATTGCCAATATATACAGCTGGGAAATACTTCATTACAGTAATATACAAGACACTCTACATCGGCGTCGGTGGTGTAAAGGTCAGCATGGTTGCCTTCCAAGCAGTCGATCCGGGTTCGATTCCCGGCCAACGCACGTTTTTTGTCTACTTTTCGGGGCAGATGTTTTGAACCAGTGATGTATGTTACTAATAAAGACTAATAAAACTTGTAAACTGTATAGCACTGAGAGTAGCCTTTTCAGTAACATAGTTGCGAGTTTCAAGACAGCTAACTTCAACGATTTTGAGATGAGATAGTCGTACTGTTATACCTGCCAATGCTATATTTTGCCTAAAAACATGCCAACGTTCACAGTGGTAACGAAATGACTATTCTGTTATAGTGCATGCCTCGACTAACCTTCATCAGCATTGTTGCCTTCCAAGCAGTCGATTCGGGTTCGATTCCAGGCCAACTCACGTTTTTTGTCTATTTTTCGGGGCATATGTTTTTGTCAAGTTTTTTTATATTGACCATGGATGCATGTTTTTTGTCTAGTTTTCGGGGTATATGTTTTGAACCAGTAATGTATGTGACTTATTTGTGAATGATATAATTTGTTTGTTTGAATGGTGTTTTACGTCATTTTTAGCACTTGCTAGACCATATATGACGTTTTGTTTTGTAGTAGAGGCAGACCACTCCATTTTCCTTGGGTATAACTAGTACTATATACCTGCAGACATCAGTAAGATTCGACTTGTATAAGCTAAAATACAAATCAGGTTGAGATTTACCTAGGCGTTAAGTTAGGTAGGTCAAGAAAGGACCATGTTTGGTTATGTGCGAAACAGACTTATTATTAATTTGTATATAATGTTTAAACTCTCTATACCCAACCAATTAGCCACAGGCGTATGTATAATATTATTCTTGTATACATTTTCATATGATACACATTATATGATACATATATAACAGGAGAAGTACTTGATTCATTTCATGCATCGGCGTAGCTATTATATTAGGCCATATAAGCCCCAGGCCTATACATCAATTTAAAAAATGAAAAGTTCAAAAATGCAATACAAACTGAAGCAAGAGGGGTGGGAGGTTAGGTTATGTATTTCTTAGTTTATTAAAGAGTAGATCTAGTAGGTAATACAACTTTTTCAAATGTTAAGTCTCAAATTTGTAAAAGCTTATAAGAAAAACCCACTAGTTTGTCGGGCCTATATATGTTTTTCAGCTACGCCCCTGTTATGTTAGAATCATAATTGTATACATATCATATTAGAATAATATAAAAGTTGCGAATATTTATTTCATGAAACTTATATGAAATGTGTATTTTAAACAACAAAACCTTTATGAGTTTATGCTCGTTTATGCTCATACAATAATTATGTGAACATGTATATAACAATTGAACAGCAAAAGTAGAATTCAAAGAACACATTCAACCAATACCACTCATTGAAACAAACAATAATTACAAGGAACATTAAGAGTCAGTGCATGTGACATTACTAACCTACAATGGTTGCCAATAGGGCAACATTTTATAGCTGCCACACAGCACTCAACAAACCTAGTGTGAATGTCAATACATAATGTAATGGGGGTCCCGCGGTAGCAACAAACACAAACAAAACAAACAAGCAACATTGTCTGTTTTATTGATGAGGTTCAACGCTTGTGGCAGATGTAAGCGAACAAGTAGGTACATATGATATCGTGATTAGTATGTATCTTTGCTTGAAGTGCTCGGTGTCTTGCATATTATTAGAAGTTTCAAAAACTATACTAGTTAAGAATGCTATTGAATTAACGACATTTGTTCAATGTTAACAAGCATATTTCCTTAATAATTAAATTAACGGCTTAGTTTTTTTCAAACTACAGAACGTAAACGAAAACAATGGATGGTTTAACACTCGTGTTATACCCAATATGTGTGGCTTTAAAGTAGAATATCGCTTAAGCCGGTGCTAGCAGGCGTGAGAGATGTTGCAATCTAGATTACCTCTCATGAACAGACTCAATAAAACCGAGTCTGCTACTTTTATCTCTTTTTTGTGTTTGTTGCTTACGAAGGATCCACTTTCAGTATTTATTTATACAATTTCAGTGCAACGTTAATCACTCGAAATAGTATGCGAACATTTACCTCGTTATTACGTTGTATTGCTTCTTTTAATTAAATTTTCTTCTTGCCATATGTCACTTGTTGTGCTTTTGTCGGTTATTGGGTCATATTTCACCAAGCTATCAATCAGTTATAATTGTCACTCTGGCTTTATAAGTGACAGCTGAGAAATATGTCATTAGATAAAACAACAAACACAATCATGTTACCTAGGTGTCAGTGGTGTAAAGATATAATGGCTGCATTCCAAGCAGTCGTTTCGGATTCGTTTTTCCCGGCCAACGCACGAGATGCAGCATAAATCTATATAAAACCACTAAAATAGGTCATGAGTTTGAAAAATATTTAATGAGAAATTTGAAAGGGAGTTTACGAAACTTTTCATCTTCTGTTGATTTTTTATTCCGAGTGCGCCTAATTCCTTATCTGCACCCGCGCATAAGTTAAGATTGCATATCAAATCATAATCCTATTGAGTATGCAATAATTTAGATTACTTTCTTTATTGTTCTGTTTACAACGTGTTACTTGCTGTGCTATTGTCGGCTAATGCAATGAGGGCAAAAACTGACTATTTTCTCAATGTCATCAATCACAAGTGTCACTTTGACTTTATAATCGACAGCTGAGAAATACCTTATCTTAGTAACAAACGCAGTAAGTTATAGAGGCGTCGGTGGTGTAAAGGTCAGCATGGTTGCCTTCCAAGCAGTCGATCCGGGTTCGATTCCCGGCCAACGCACGTTTTTTGGTCTATTTTTTGGTCTATTTTTTGGGGGTTTATGATTTTGGCACTTTTTATTATATGGACCATTAATGCACAATCTTATTAAAATCATACCCTGATTACGCTTTGATACTCTCCGCTATAGGACTGACAACACTTGTAGGTCACGTCAATTCAACCTTTCATCTAATCAATATTCATGAGAAGACTAAATTCAACCAATGAAATCGCTCGTTTCATATTGACTTCAGATGACGTTCGAGTGAACTGAACAAACGAATATCCACATAAAACACACAGATCTATGTCCGAATAAAGATAAAGTCTTCGTGTGTTATAGCTGTGGATTGCACGATAAATTCAATGTAATGCATTAAATGGCATGTTTAATATCAAGATACGAAGAAAATCATGGGCGCTGCCATGTGTGTTTTGAAAACATATATTCCACCGATAGTATTACGACATTATTACTCTAAATAGTAAGACATAGTACATCTGACCCGCGTAGCTGAGTTGATAGCGAAATCGGTATATTTTGTTGTACCGATATTAAATTCCGTCAAACGATTATTTTATTTTCAGTAAATTTTCAATAATGGTCGGTGTACTATGTTTGTCAACGCAATTATTTTTTGTTTTATAATCTAAAAGTGACGGACATTGTCTCTTTCAATACCGAGCGTAGACTGCTCCACAGCGTTTTACTGAAACGCGACATGCTCAGTCAAGAGGTCTATACCGAACAATGTTGTAGGCTGAAATCCGATTGGCTAATCTTAAGGTCAATCTGACGTGACCTCCAATGGAGCGTTGTCAGATCCTTGTAGTGTAGAGTATCGTAGCTTGATACGATATAGAGAATAATTAACAGCTACAATTTGATACCGAATCTATATCAAGAGGGAAAAAAGCGTTATTTGGTTGAAGAAACAAGTTTGAAGTTTTTTTAACCAAATTACCACTTTTTTCCTCGAGTGACATTAATTCAGTACTATATCCCCCTTTGCCTACGGCGACGAGGATAATAATCATAATACATTGATGTGTTAACATTACACGCTGTAAGACTACATCGTTACTGTGTAATGAAAGCGTCTTATTTCATAATTTGCAAATAAGTACCATCCCTCTCCAAGCCCTCTCCCTATTGAATAAGTGTCAAATATCCTCCAAATAGTCAAGTTGCATTGTACCATGGAGGCTCTTGTGATTTGTTCGTGAAATCTATGTTGGCCTAGACCTGTCTCATAAAACCGGGAAAGAAATCTGCATCCGTGCAACACAAACACACACACATACACACATACATACACACACACACACAAACACACCACTATGCGTTCCTTTTTAATTGTGCGATGACCGGACAGGCTGTGGACCCTATGATGAGGTCTACCGAAAGCCCAAAAGGACGGTGACGTTTGATGTTTGTCTGTAGTCTTGTCTTGTCGTGCCCTCAATGGTTTATTCTCTTGTTGCTCTGCCTTCTGCATAGTCAACGAGTACCTTCTTTGTGGTTTTCTATGCTATTGTTCTTGTTGTATTGATATATACACGAGCATCTTTGCGTTGTACTTATATCGCCTATTAATGCTGCCTTGTTGGTTAGAGAATAGTTCATGGCCGGCATTTCTTTATTTACACTGTCCCGTTTTATTGGGTTAACAGTAGGGTATGTGTGAGGTTTGCTGCACCCAAGAACCTGGTTTAAGTCCCAAGTGGCCTAATTTGCCACTGACAGTTCCAAGACGGTAGCCCTATTGACAATCCTTTGTGTTTGTGATGTCTTATATGGCCGTTTATTTATCTTTACATTTGTTCTTTGTTTCTGTATATGTTTGTGGTTGACTGTCGTCCCTGGACACAGCTTTTCCTGTTCGATTTTTATATGTATATTTACTGTTCATATGGTTTACCTTTCTTACTCTTACCTCAATTATATTGGGGGTATGTGCTCTGTCCAATCCACCACCCCATCCCTAACCAGATATTTTATATCTTTTTTATTTTTTACATACTTCCCTGATGTTTTGTTCATTGATTTTTAAACCTATGACTATGTTGCATGTTGCCCCGACCCCCACACCCACCCTCTTCCATCACAACTACCCTAATACCACACCACCACCACCACCCTAAATATAATTTTCTTTTACATATATGTGTGCTATTTTGTTTATCACTTCTAACACATTAACAATGTTCTGTAAAATGCAACGCTCTGCTAAACTATAGAGATAATATATTCCTCGGGACTGCTTTGTCCGTTGATTATAACACATGATTAACTATTCATTAAAGGGACTTGATTTTCGGCTGTACCGACTTTTTTTTTAAAAGCTTTACTGCGTGATGAATGTAGACCCGCCTTGTAAAATGTCAAAGCGAGGGGCGATAACTCTAAAAGATGCCATTTTTAGAATGCGTTTAAAATGACCACAACCGTGTGTTTTTACGAGAAGATACTTGAATTGTTGTTTTAGCTCACATAATACATGAATTTTGCTGCATGTCGTATTCGATGGAGCGGGTAGTATTGGACACCCTCTCATATGTAGAAATTGTACGTAACAATCGCTACTGTTCAAGATGGGAGTTGGCTTGGAGAGAAGGAGGGGGAGGGCAAATGAGCTGAGATTTAAAAGGATGCGCACCATCCCCTTCCCACCCCAACTAAAATCATGAAAGTCTGCTTTGAAAGCTCTTGCAAGCATACATTATTAAACATATTCAGATAATATATTTGTTGCGGTGTTTTTGACTAGACTGTCCAGTGTCTAATTGTCATCCGCAACTTGGCGCAGTCAGTAGCGCAGCGGATTTGTAACCGAAGGTGGTTCCACTGAGTTTTGTCGGTGTGTTCTTGGGCAGACACTTTCCCTTAGCCTCGTCCGTCGGATGGGGACGTAAACCGGGCGGTCCCGCGTATAGGTCTATCATCCGAGCATGTTAAAGAACCATAGGAATGTATTTGATAATAAGAGTAGGGCACGGCTCCCAGATTCCTACGTATCCTTCCCCTCTCTCTGGGGCGGCTCTAAATAACCTGTACTGTGTGGATGAGCCGTTAAACATTCAATTCAATTCATCCGCAACTGCACTCAGCACTGTCATATGTACTGTAGCTGTCCCTTTATAGTATCATGAATCAACCGTGGAATATATCACCCACACATAAAAGGGTTTAAGGGGATCTTACTTGTATTAGTTTAAATATAGACCATTTGTCGGTTGAAACCTAACATGAATTTTTTATCAGACAGAAACACTGTCGTAATACTGATAGCATCAAAAGTAAAGAAGGCCATTTTTTTACTTTATATTTTTAAAGTTGAATTGTGTTTTATGTCATTAAAGCACATTTTAGGCCATATTTCCTGGGTAGAACCAGTACTGTGTACTTTCTGCTATCTGTAAGAATCGACACTTTCTCACCTACAAGTTGAGCTCCCAGTGGGAATTAAACCCGCAGCGGTGAGAGGTGAAAATGAGAATGTATACAAATATAAAAAAGGCAACCGAACATCTCCATAACTCAATATGTCAATGGGACTTGAATGACCGCACTGAAAACAATCCGTGGAAAATTGTGCAAGAATATATATTCATAAATAAAGTTTATTTTGATGCAAAATCGATATGCTCCTCTAGACATCATAGATAAAGATCATGTAAAGTTTCGAAACGATTGGTTAAAAACTGTGGAAGGATATAGACGCACAGATGACTAACACCATATGCCGCCTCACTATTCGATGGTAAACAATAAACATTTAAAGTACATATTAAGGTCTTAAATATTATCTTTCATGACTAAGTAAAAAATATGTAACAAGTCAGATATCAAAGTGAATTATTTATTTGATTTAAAACATTTTATTTCAAATATTTACATCAAAACATCCCAAATATAAAGGGTATTACATAACAAATTAAATTGCATCATACAATAATTGTTTTTATTTATTAAAGGGACACACAGCATTTATCAAGTATTTATCAAGCATTAAAATTTGCACCTCGATTGATTAATCAATCATTTATTTTCACTTTACACCCGCTTGCATATATTTAAATTATAAGTTATAACATTTTGGAGTTTAAAAAAAAAAGATTGCTGCATGTGCCTTTAATATGCGCACCTCTCAGCCTGCATTGTTTATATGGTGCAAGACATTTTGAATATATGTGGGGTTATATATATACATGTATCTGTTTGTGTTTTTTTTGGTGAGGAAGACCACCCACTTTTCTTCTGGGTAGAACCAGTAATATACACCTCCTGATATCAGTCTGTTATTCCACAAACTTTTATTTAATCCAATAAAATTCAGAAAACATCATTTTAATCCGTTACAGAAATTGGGCACGGCCGGTCAGATTAACAGAAACACATTTATATTTTCGTATTAGTCCTTATTTTGAGCCATTCCAATGAACTGTCCAGTTAATGTCGCTATCGATCCAACTCTGTCAACAGTCAGACATGCATGTTGATATGATATTGTGCTGGCTGAACTGGTGATCCTCTTACTAGACATATTTTTCTTGAAGTTGATGCTAGTACTGTCCGTATGAGGTATTGCTGATTCATGATTCATAAAAAAAATAAAAAAATACTGTACACCATCGTCTTATACTATTCTTGTTCGTTTAAGTATTTCTGATTCTGTTGTTAATGTTGTAAAAAGTTAAATGTGACTATTTGTTTCAATAAAATCCTCCCATATATATTGTGACTTCAGTATATTGTGACTTCAGTAACTATTTTCAGCATCTCAGGACTCCAGGCTCTGAAAATAAAAATGATACAGATTATGTTTAACCATACATATGATATTTTGTTTCAACTTAAATTGGTAAAAAGTTGTAGAATTGAAATATGTAAATGAATAGTGATTATAGAACTTTTTTTACATGTACGATAAATTAAAAATAATCTTTTTCTGCTAAATCAACACATTACCGGTATACCTTATTTAGAGCCGCCCCACATGACACATAGGAATTCGAGAACCTGTCTTACTCTTACTAATGTATATATTTCTATGGTTGTTTATCGTGCTCGGAGTATAGACTCCCCAGTTTCAATCCCAATCCAACAAAAGAGGCTGAGGAACAAACAAGGCTGAGGGAAGGTGTATTGCCCGAAAACACAGACGAAACTCAGTGGTGCATGTGTGACTTGAACCCGGAAGCTCCAGATTGCTATCGTCCACTGTGCTATTGCTGGGCCATGCCAGCACATTATGTTAAGTCGGGGTCTTGGTTAAGTTTAATATTTTAGATGTAATACAAGGACCTTTTTATTTTGTTTGTTTCATTTTACATACGTACTAAGCACAATATGACCTATTTATGTGTCGATGTGCTGTAAAACACCATTTTTATTTTTAGTATAAAACGTCTGAGACTAAGTGCAGGACTGGTGCACCATGCCACATATTTTGCAAAGAACATACATTGATAAATTCATAGATTTTTTGAAGCTGCGCTTACCTACACACTGGCTTATACAAGGCTCTTGATGTAGTTATACTGTGAGACTGGGAAACTTGACTTGAATCTGGCTGTGGTAATACTGCACACTGCCTCTAACTTAGCAGACCTGAAAAAAAAAACAAGTCATATATGATATTGTTTCATTTGTTTTTAATATTAATAACTCTATCCAACTTTCTCAATGCTATCAATGACAATGTCAGCTTTCCATAATATTTTACTTAAAACACAACTGAAATTGAAAGTGATGCTTTTCAGAAGATGGTTACTGTCCAAAATGTGAGTCACACACACAGTCTCAGGTGGCATTCATGAACAAATAGTATTTTCAAGACTTACATTTTCATCAATTATTCATCACTCATGTGTTCTAAAAAATGATCAGAATTAAGTTAATATATATGAACCACCACTATTTTATACGTTTCAACGTTAAACACTTGTCATGCAGAAATTAAAGTGTATTTACTTACATAGGCTACAGTACAGACAATGCCATGACCCATTTCAGGCATTTGCTGGTGTGTTCCCCTTTTCAATTTTAATTCTCTACATTGTCGACTGTCAAAGATCTATTTGTTTGTAGTTTGTAAATTACGCACTCATGCAAAACTTGAAATTATATATGATCGTGATTGTAACACTGTTTTAATTTCACTCCTGTGCAAATAATCCATCGGTATATCGGGCCGTATCTATCTATGTGTGTATACACGCATCAGCATAATTTGACCTTTGAATGTGTGTGAGATATTTTTAGCACATGCCTCAGATATTTATAACCGTTCAGTTCAATTCACAATATTTAGTTTCAGTGACTGTGTGACATTATGATGTTAATTTGTCCAGGGAGAAGTGGGGTTTGTGGCGTGCGGCTGACTGGCCCTGGGCTGGGTGTTTTTCTGTGTCGCCGCCATTTGGAATATGCTCTGAAAGAGTGAAATGCAGGTACCAACTTTCAAAACGGTCATGGAAAATGTATATTCACGAAAAAATAAGAAATTTTCAAAAAAGGTAGAACTGGTAATGATCTTCGACTGCTGACAATTTCAGCAATATTTAAGAATATACAATGTTTGTGACCGTTTTGAAACATTGGCAATTTCGAAGAAGACAAAAACGTTTTTTTTTCGATCTTCGTATTTGTACCGCGATTTTCGACTATGCTATCTCTATAAAACCTGTCAACACGATTGTTTGGTGAATCTCCGACATAATAATTTACTTCTGATATGATTTGTTTTCTCTGTCATCTAGTCTAAGCTTTAAACTAGTATTTTTTTAAAAGAGTACTATAAAATCCACGCATCTGCACGTGCTCGCAAAATGGGAACTACGTTGACTCCAACCCTAATTATTTATGTTTGAGTTATGCGGTCTAGGCACCTGAAATGATTCAGTTGCTCCACTACTGAATGTGAATGCATTTACTTCTAATTTCATATGGTCATTTAGGAACATATATAAAACGGGATTTGTCCTCCTGTGTAATGGGCCCCTTTACATGGGTACAACTTGGGGGAACTTGCAGTAGTTTATATGTTTGACTGTCATTTTGCTCAGTGCAGGACAAAGGGTTTGTCATAAGTGCTACAGCAACTAATTTACCCCATACTTCCAACCACAGACTCAATACAGCCAGTAGAGCGATACGGGCCCTCTTGTGCCTCTTGTTTATATTATATATACATGCTCATTTATGTGTTTAACTTATATTGCCTATTAATGCTGCCTGGTTTGTTAGAGATTATAATCTGACGGGGATATCTTTATTTACATTGTTCCGTTTATTGGGATGACAATAGGGTAAGAGTGAGGTTTGGTTTAAACACCAGCGGATTTTTACCCACTGACCGTTCCAAGGCGGTAGCCCTAAAAGTCAACCCTTCTGTGTTTGTGATGTCTTATTTGGCCTATTATTCATCTTTAAAGTTGTTCTTTATTTCTGTGTGTGTTTGTGGTTGACTGTCGTCCTTGAATGCTACTTTTCCTGTTCGATTTTTATATCTATATATACTTCGCGAGATCGCCGAATCTCTTATGAACATTATTTTTTTAACAAATAAAAACTGCCAGCCATGGACAATATAATGAAATAAAAGATCATGACGTTCATTAAAGAAATGCTACATACTGTTTATCCAATTCTATCCTTATAATTAATGTTTCCTAAACCCTTTCCATCCAAGACTATTTTATCCTTACACCGTCAAAAACACTGCACCGTCATAAACACTGTCACCGTCAGTAACACTACACCGCACCATCAGATACCGGATACAATTAAATTCTGTACGAGATTCTAAAAGAAATTTATATCGGCCCGATTTTCTATACCCGCCCGCCCCGTCCACATCCCCCCTCCCAATCCCACCCTACCTCACATTGTTTAGCCTTGTTTGCTGATGGTATATTATGTACTCTCTATATAATTTATTAGTCTCTGAACAATCCAATAGTCCAACTGCGCTGTTCTCCGACAGCTCTTGTTCTTATTGCTAGCAGTAACTTGTTGTGCTCTTGTCTGTTATTGTATTGAGGAAAATAGCAATCATAATATCATCTGGCTTTATAACCGACAGCTGGGACATACTTCATTACAGTAAACATCAAGGCATATTATAGAGGCGTCGGTGGTGTAAAGGTCAGCATGGTTGCCTTCCAAGCAGTCGATCCGGGTTCGATTCCCGGCCAACGCACGTTTTTTGTCTACTTTTCGGGGCAGATGTTTTGAACCAGTGATGTATGTTACTAACTTGTAAACTGTATAGCACTGAGGGTAGCCTTTTCAGTAACATAGTTGCGAGTTTCAAGACAGCGAACTTTAACGAATTTGAGATGCGATAGTCGTACTTTTATACCTGCTAATGATATATTTTGCCTCAAAACATGCCAACGTTCACAGTGGTAACGAAATAAATATTCTGTTATATTGCAGGCCTCGACTAACCTTCATCAGCATGGTTGCCTTCCAAGCAGTCGATTCGGGTTCGATTCCAGGCCAACTCACGTTTTTTGTCTATTTTTCGGGGCATATGTTTTTGTCAAGTTTTTTTTATATGGACCATGTATGCATGTTTTTTGTCTAGTTTTCGGGGCATATGTTTTGAACCAGTAATGTATGTGACTAATTTGTGAATTATATACGTTTGTTTGTTTGAATGGTGTTTTACGTCATTTTTAGCACTTTCTATGTAGATACTGTACTACTTAATCTTGAATGCTCTTGATATTACGACTCCAGTTCAATGTTTATAAACGTATTTCTTTAATCATTAAATTGATGGATTATTTATTAAAATATAAAAATGAATTCTAAACCTTAAACATTATTTAATTTAAACGTTCGGAAATAAATAAAGTAAAGAAATGCGTGAGTGAGCAGAGACCTCACAATCTCTGTAGTTGGCACTTGGAATGTGTCATTGCGGGTTTCGGGATTCAGCATAAATCTGTATACAACCAATCATAGAGTGTTATGAATCTAAAAAATAATTATTAAGAAATATGAAATGGAGTTTACGAAACGCTGTAACTTCCGGCATAGGCTTTATCCTGACTGCGAATGATTTTATAGTCTGCATCCGTGGCATTACGTGGTCCGACTATTAATTTTCATACCCCATCCAACCCCTTCTCAAAGAAGTGAAAAAGTGTTGGCTGGGGTATGAAATAAAACATTCAATTTGACTTAAAACGTGTGCATATTGTAAAATTAAAACATTTAATAGGTAATTTTAAACCGGTCATCGCATTTTTGCAGTAAATAAATGTTTTAAACGTGTTTTATTGTCGAAATATCCGTTATAAAATCCTGTTAATATAAGCTTTCCCATCGCTTAATGTATTTAAGGCGGAACCATGTAATGGGAAAGATAAGATTGTGCAACACATCATATTCCTATCTAGTGTGCAATAATCTAACTTTAAAATAGATTACCTTCTTTAGTAATTACTATTTTTGCAACCTGTTACTTGTTGTGCTCTTGTCGAGTATTGCATCGAACACTGCCAAAATGCTGCAAAATGCTGTTGCGATTTTGAATATAAACATTGGGTAGAAGATTGTCCCAATCCTCCAAAATGTATTTACGATGGTGGGGCAACATTGTCGAAATCAGAAGAGTGTCCAAACTGGAAAAGAGTAAAGGATATACACTGAAACTAGAAAATTAGTAGAAGACAAATACCAAATTTCACAGACTACCAATACATTGCATCCAATATTTAGTCACAATCTCAGCACACTACATGTACAGATGATAGTACGCGATACGAATACAATATCCACAAATATAACTGCTTCTACTTCAGAAACAAACTTCTCGTCCAGATTATATACATTCTATCAAAACCATGCAGTGTCTCTTAAGCCTGAGTGCCTAGTATCAGGCTAAATACTAACATCTATTTTAAGAAATCGACGGACTCTGATGCTGCTCATAGCCCACCAAACACGGCGATCGCTGGTAATACGAAGAGTATACCAACGCCACGTAAGATAACGCGCCCTGTGCTAGGGAAATATCCGAAGGATTCTGATGACCCAATGACCCGAGTGCACAACAAACATGCAGACCTGCATATCCCTGGGATCACAGGGTCCAAGGCACCCGTACATCCACATTAGTACATAAGCTTTAAATATATCTAATTCCAAATTACATTACCTCATTTTAAATTTCATAATATTTCATATAATTGATTTCAGTCTTGTTTTAGGATTCATAAAAGAAATCCGACTGTATAATACATGCTGATATGTTGATACGTTTACCATATCGTCCTTTCTTTGATGGTAATTTTACAAATATATGTTTACATTAGTTTAAATAACTTACTGTTTCATTTGTTTTATTTATCCTTATTTCTGCGCACACTATGACTCATTCATTCATTCATTCATTCATTCATTCATTCATTCATTCATTCATTCATTCATTCATTCATTCATTCATTCATTCATTCATTCATTCATTCATTCATTCATTCATTCATTCATTCATTCATTCATTCATTCATTCATTCATTCATCATTCATTCATTCATTCATTCATTCGTTATAATATCAATCAAAATTGTCAATCTATACAGTTGGGAAATACTTCGTTACAGCAAAATGCATGCCAAACTACTCGCCGTCCGTCCGTCCATCCGTTCTTTCGTTCGTTCGTTCGTTTGTACGTTCGCTCGCTCGTTCGTTCGTTCGTTCGTTCGTTCGTTCATTCATTCATTCATTAATTCATTAATTCATTCGTTATAATATTAATCAAAATTGTCAATCTATACAGTTGGGAAATACTTCATTACAGCAAAATGCATGCCAAACTACTCGCCGTCCGTCCATCCGTCCTTTCGTTCGTTTGTTCGTTCGTTCGTTCGTACGTTCGTTCGTTCGTTCGTTCGTTCGTTCGTTCGTTCGTTCATTCATTCATTCATTAATTCATTAATTCATTTATCTCGCTATAATATGTTATTACTATCTTTATTAAATTTTCTTATTGCTACCTGTAACTGGGTTATAGTATTTCGGACAACCAATGGCAGTATGTATGTTCACTGTCATCAATCAACATTGTCAATATATACAGCTGGGAAATATTTCATAACAGTAATATACAAGACACTCTTCATCAGCGTCGGTGGTGTAAAGGTCAGCATGGTTGCCTTCCAAGCAGTCGATCCGGGTTCGATTCCCGGCCAACACACGTTTTTTGTCTACTTTTCGGGGACCATGTTTGGCTATGTGTGAAACAGACTTATTGTTAATTTGTATATAATGTTTAAACTCTCTATACCCAACCAATTAGCCACAGGCGTATGTATAATATCATTCTTATATAATTTTCATATGATACACATTTTATGATACATATATAACTGGAGAAGTACTTGATTCATTTTATGCATCGGCGTAGCTATTATATTAGGCTATATAAGCCCCAGGCCTATACATCAATTTGAAAAATGAAAAATTCAAAAATGCAATACAAACTGAAGCAAGAGGGGTGGGAGGTTAGGTATTTCTTAGTTTATGTAAGAGTAGATATAGTAGGTAATACAACTTTCTCAAATGTTAAGTCTCAAATTTGTCAAAGTTTATAAGAAAAACCCATTAGTTTGTCGAGCCTATATATGTTTTTCAGCTACGCCCCTGTTATGTAAGAATCATAATTGTATAAATATCATATTAGAATAATATAAAAGTTGCGAATATTTATTTCATGAAACTTATATGAAATGTGTGTATTTTAAACAACAACACGTTTAAGAGTTTATACTCTTACAATAATTATTTGAATATGTATATAACAATCGAACTGGAAAAGTAGCATTCAAAGAACACAGTCAACCAAAACCAGTCATTGAAACAAACAATAATTACAAGGAACATTAAAAGGCAGTGCATGTGACATTACTAACCTACAATGTTTACCAG
The DNA here is from genome assembly GCA_037043455.1 of Cyrtodaria siliqua. Classification (NCBI taxonomy): domain Eukaryota; kingdom Metazoa; phylum Mollusca; class Bivalvia; order Adapedonta; family Hiatellidae; genus Cyrtodaria; species Cyrtodaria siliqua. The sequence continues at coordinate 45,084 of JAWPHD010012925.1, forward strand.
TAGGGCGACATTTTATAGCTGCCACACAGCACTCAACAAACCTAGTGTGAATGTCAATACATACTGTAATGGGGGTCCCGTGGTAGCAACAAACCTAGTGTGAATGTCAATACATACTGTAATGGGGGTCCCGTGGTAACAACAAACACAAACAAATCAAACAAGCAACATTGTCTGTTTTATTGATGTTCTAAGATAAGACTACTCTTACAAGCATATTGTAATATTGAAGATACAGGAGTTGTCTAACATATCCATCAGTTGTATAACATGCATGCATGATACTTTGATAGCAGTCTCTTAATAGTATTCGTACAATAAACATCATTACTACGTTGCTCTGGAATCACTTATTTCAGTCCATACACAGAATAGAACATATGAACAGAACATGGTGTCAGAAATTAATTTTTTATTACAATCCTGGAATTAAAGTTTTAAACAAAAGGAACTTTAAACAAAAAGGATTTAATTAACTCATGTGACATCTGTGATTGTTTTCTGGACTTATTGCTGATTCGCGTTTAACGTGACCATTTTAAAAATATGGCAAGCTATCAAGGACAGAATCCAAAAATGGACTGGGAGGCAAAAGACTTGCCTAATGCATTCAAAGCATTTAAAGCACATGCTGACTTTAAGGCCCGCTCCAAAATAAAGAAGAGGAAATACAGTGCAACTTTCGAATGCTATGGGTCGGTGAAAAACGACAAATATTTTCCACATGGAACCTCACCGACGCCGAAAAGAAAAAAATGAAGTCATATTACGATGGGTTCGAAGCCTACTGTCGACCCAAGTCAAATCAGATATATAGCCGGTACATGTTTCGTTCAAGGGAACAACACGTCGGAGAGCCGTTTGAGCAGTTTGTGACTGAGCTCAAAATACTGATTAAGGACTGTGGGTACAGAGAGGACATGGTAGACGACATGATCAGAGACCACATAGTGTTCGGAATAAGATCAGTGAAGATCAGAGAGAAGCTGATCAGTGAAGGAACTAACCTTACGCTACAAAAAGCATTGGATATTTCCCGCACCCATGAGCTAAGCCAGCAACATGTGAAGGCAATGGGACCCGACCAAGGAGGTGCAGTAAGCGCTGTCAGAAAAGCCGTAAATGCTGCGAGACCACCACCACCACCACAACAAAGAACAAATCAGAATCATAGACAATATCAAGCCAAGTGTCAACATTTTGGTAGAAATCACTCACGGGAGGACTTATGTCCAGCTAAAGGACAAACTTGTAACTTTTGCAAGAAGCAGAATCATTTCGCTTCAGTTTGCCGACAGAAATCAAGAGACGGACATACTCATCAAAAACGGATTCATGAGGTAGGCCATGATCTGGATTCATATGATAGTGACCCGTCCAAGACCTGTTTGTTGATTATATTAATCATGATAAATCCTCCAATCAGGCATTTGCTACCATTGGCATAGGTAAACCCCCAACACCTGTCAAAATGAAAATTGATTCTGGCTCTCAGGTCAATATCCTACCCAGATCCACGTATCAATTAATAGGGATTAAAGGCCATTTATGCAAAACAAACAGACGCCTCACTGCCTATGATGGTAAGGCACTGACTATCGATGGTTACATCAAACTACCCTGCTCTTATAATGATAAGACATCTCAGCATGAATTTTACATAGTCAACACTAATTCATGTCCAATCATAGGCCTAGAGACATCCTTGTCTATCAATCTAATGAAACTTGTACTCTTAGTTTCATCAAAGAGTGTTTTCGCTAAAGAAAATCTCATTTCGAAATACTCCAATGTATTTGATGGTATAGGTTTATTACCAGGCGAGTCCGTGACATGTTATACTTCCATTGAACTGTCCGTGAAATTTTATACTTCCATTGAACTTTCCGTGAAATGTTGGAATACTTCTATAAAACTGTTCGCGAAATGTTATACTTCAATTGTACTATCCGTGAAATGTTATACTTCCATAACGTCATAAAAAATAAAGAATATAATATGTCATTAACACTGCAAAACCTTTAGTGTTGTTTTTTCGCAAGCAAACTGTACATTTATGCCTATAGTGGATTTATTTTCCAGAGTGGTCATCCGGTTGTGGATTTAAACAGTGTGTACCATCCGAAGATCTGGCAGTTTTGCTGCGCGAATTGTATGCGTCTGCAGCCCCAAAGAGCATCGACAGCCGCAAAAAGTCACTTCCGGAAAACCAAGCCAATGAATACCACCGAAATTTCCTGAAAAACATAAGAGCGGCATTAAATAGGCATATGAAAGACTTGGGAAGAGACACTGATATTGTTCGCGACAAGTGTTTTCGGAAGTCAAACGACCTGTTAAATGCCAAGCTTAAATACATGGTAAAGTCAGGAGTAAATTTCATTCCCAACGTGTTTAGAGACATAAATTCATCAGACAGATAATTCTTAAGCTTCACCAGCACTGTTCATCATTACTGTAGATGCCATTTTCTTACCAATTTCAAAGTGTCAAACTCTGCGAGTGTGTAAACCATCGACAGGATTCGCTCACATTAACGTTTATCAACATTATTATATATATATGGATTAATCTGGGAAAATCTAAATGCTTTTCTTGCCAATCTCAAAGAATAGTTTTTCCACACCAACATGGTCACAGTGGTATTCTAGTAATTTAAGTACATCCGTGTCTGTTCTAAGAAGAAGAACAACAACACCTTGTCTGGCTTTAAACTTGGCTGTATAGCAATAAATGAAAATCAGCCTTTTTAAGGGATTCTCGAAGTTCTTCAGAGTGAACAGTTTATTGTATTTAGACTTGAAATTCAGCTTCTTCTGTTATTTTAGTTTCTTTTAACACCTGTCTAAAAACTTCTGCCCAATATGTGAATATGTCAGTGTAAGTAACACTAAAAACAGGCACTCCACATAGTGTTTGCGTGAATACACAAAATTGTACGTCAACAGTAGTGTATAAAATGTGGATATATGCATATATGTATCTAATTATGCAAATATATACGTTATTTAGTATGTGTTGCAGCTTTACCGAAATGGCATTTTTCATAAAAAAATATATTTAAAGTAGAACTATAACCGTATCTGTCATATTTCTCTGGATGTGGACTTTATTGTTTGAGATTTCCTTTTGGTGGGATGTACTTTTCTTTACATTGCTTTGTCAATTTGGGCGTTACAGACAGGACGATAGTGAGGTTGTGTACAGATAAAATCGATTTAAGCTAACCTGTAGGCCGTGTTCCAGGTGGTAACCCTGCCATCCCGACTCTTTATGTTATGTCTTTTTTATTGATATTTATATAAAGTATAATAATTTATTTCGGTTTTTGGTGCCGTGCGGATCTACAGTACCATTGCGTATGATTGCTGATTTGGTTTCTATAGAACCATTTTCTCATTTACTGTTCCACGGCGGTTAGCCTATTGTCAACCCTTTTGTGTTTAAAATCTTATTTGGCCCTTTATTCATCTTTAAAGGTGTTCTTTGTTTCTGTATGTGTTTGCGATTGACTGTCGTCCTTTAATGCTACTTTTTTTCTGTTCGATTTGTGTATCTACTTTGTATGTAATATACACACTCAAGTGAGCCTAACAGTGTTCTACAATACGCCTAACAGAGTTCTACTGTACGCCTAACAGTGTTCTCTAATATACGCCTAACAGTGTTCTACTATATGCGTAACAGTGTTCTACTATACGCCTAACAGTGTTCTACTATACGCCTAACAGTGTCCTATTATACGCCTAACATTGTTCTACTATACGCCTAACAGTGTTTTACTATACGCCTAACACTTATTAAATGTTTTAAGCCGAAATGTAGATTTTATTTCATACCCCAGCCAACCCCGTTTTCGCTTCTTGGAGAAGGAGTTGGATTGGGGTATTGAAGGAATCCCATGCATCTGTATACGGTTAATTCGTTTCGTTCATTGACCCCATTTAAATGTTTATTGCAGAAGTGTAACTGTGGTTAAACGTTTTTGTGATGTTAAGATTCAAACGATATCGCTCACTTGAGTAGTCTTTGGCTGGGAGATATTCGTCTCGGGGTCAAATCAGTGTTTGTAAATTCTAACTGAGAGTCACTGGACAATAGATTATTGTGTCTGACTCGAGGTCAATGACTGGAGTCTTTATCAATCGGGATCAAGAAACTGAAACTTCAGAACTCTCAATGGTGATAAATGTTTGACTACAATCAATTTAATCTTGACAATTCACTGCTAGGCCAGTAATCTCTCATTAGAAATTAGATTATCTTTATGTTAAGGCTATACACTATTTTACAATTGTACATGTTATTCTGCGGTGCTTGTTGGGCCCGCACAATGTGGGATAATTAATAAATGTTTGTTTGTATGGTGTTTACGTCATTCTCAACACATGCAAGGTTATGGTTTTTTTGTGGTGGAGGCAGCAGACCACCCACTTTTCCTGGGTAGAACCAGTACTGTATACCTCCCGCTATCCGTAAGAATCGTCACTTCCTCACTTACAAGTCGAGCTCCCAGTGAGATTCGAACCCGCAGCGGTGAGAAATTAATAAATGAAGAGTTGGTCGAATTATCACTGAATTGTATTTTAATGTTCCTTAAAATATATGTACAAGTATTTTAATCATAACAAATGTATTGTCCACGTATTCAATGTATGTTCAAAGACAACGCTAGATGGAAATCCAAATGTCACTTTAACATGTAGTAATAATGTTGGAATCACCAAACATAACCTTATAAATTAATATTCAAATGTCCACGTATTTTTTTTTTTTTTAATGTAAATTCTTCACTTGAAAACAAGATATCACTTTTAACAAATTGTCACAATGTTGGAATCACCAAACATGAACTTATTCAATAATCTTCAAATGGATATCCAAATGCAAGAGTTATTAAAAACATATTCTAAATCTTATAGTCTTAAAATCTAAAATCTAATTTCTAATTTTTAAGTAAGTCAAGTGTTTGTTTAGGCTCGCCATGTTGCATCTAAGCATTTTCGCAAGCGATCCATCATTGATAGTCTGCAGAAGATTAAAAAATCAAAGAAGATTAAAGTTGATCGGCCAATAGAATGACAGCAAAGTTGATAAGTAGGTCAATCCTATTACTGATTCAAAAGTTGATTAGATTCTCTCCGCCAGTCAAAGGTACCACGCGTCTTTAGAAGTGTTCCAAGTAGGTCAATCCGCCCCGTGTTTATCTTTGTGCTGGTTGGTGTTGAAGTATAAACAAATGGAGGATGTCATGACTCATCCCTCCAACGACTACTCTCATATGCGCACTCGTGTTTCCTTCGCCTTTGTCCCTTTGCTCCGGGAGTATTGGAAGGGTGTCTGATTACTTCACTCTGTGTTGACTCCAATTCCAGCAGCCAACTTTGGTATCCGATGAGATCATGTCTTCAGTAGATTACCAGAATAAGGCTCTCTCTAGCGCCACGTTAAAAGTTGATAAAAGAAGTTTAAAATGTTAAACCTTTAAAATCCAATGTATATCGGTCTTATATAAGATGACATAGGCTTTTATTGTCTACGACGTGTTATCTGCAGGACGCGTCAACATCACATGGTTAGTTGTAGATGAACACGTCTTGCTTGTTCGATGGTCTGAACAGGAATGTGTTTCTAAATTTTCTGAAAAATAGATCTTTAAAAAGACTTTGGTCGATAAAATTCGACCATTAAAATACATGTTACAAAACTTATCAGGTAGGCGGGACTGAAAATGCGGCCCCTGGAAATAACTGATGGTGTAGCTTTATTGTTTATGCAGGATATTGTTTATGCAGGATATTAACTTGACAAGTGTCTACAACTAACAATTAAATAATCAACTCAGCATTCCTGTAAACCTATCTTGATAAACACTTCTTTTGTTAAATTGATTTATTATCTGTTATCCTAGCAGGAAGCAAGCTGTTAAAATTAAGCCTAAGAGATACCTATGTCACCTCAAACAAATCAAAAGAAAACTATTAATTAGGATTTTAACCAAAAAGCACTAAAAACGGTTTATTTGCTAAATAAATTAACTGACACTTTATATATCAAACTTTCTGAATACTTCTGAACTTAAAAAACAATCACAGGTCTTACTCTTTCAGCTGATTAAATTGTGAACTATGTTACTTTTGGCTATGGACTTTGTACCTAATGATCTGTAAGAAGAATTTAAGCATGGTTAGTCATACCATGATGATAACCAAATACCCTATAAAGTCATAGTAAACGCCCGGTACTTATTTATTCCACCCCCTCCACCAATCACACTTTGGTAGTCAAAAAATTGGCAAGCACTGAACACAAATAAATACAATGTATTCAAGCGATTTACACAGTATCCAAATCAGTATCTATCAATGATCAAAACAACACTTTGTTTTCTTCCTTTTTCAAAATATAATGAACTCGAGTGCATTTAATAGGCAATTTATGGCAGTGTTTTTTTGTAATAACTACTGTGTTTGTGTGCAGGGGAGGTAACAACTGTAAGAATACTGACTCCTCCTTCTTTAGTTGTTCCTCAACGACACTCAGTGTTCATAACTGTTCATGTCAAGGCCTGAAAATGAAGTCAGTTAAAAATGAAGTCAGTTACAAATGGAGTCAGTTAAAAATGGTGTCAGTTAAAAATAACACAAGTGGTATCATGACGAGGTTTACAGTCCCTCTAAAATGGCATAATAAGTTCTACTATATTTCCATAGAAACCATAAGATAGTCTCCATTGAAGAAAAGTAGCTTAATTCGACTATAAATAACAGTTATAAAGTTTATATATATATATAAGAATGAGAAAATACATACATCTACAAAATACCTTTCAAAAAGCATCGAATACCCGCTGGGATACGAAAATGTTAGAATAAATTAATAGATGGTGAATTTTTTTTTTTACAATGCTATAGTTTGAAAAAAAACAAGCGCTTTCGGCTTACGCCTTCATCAAGGGTACAGACACGAAAGAAAAAGTTCGAAGGCTGTTTAAAAAAACAACGTATCTTTTGGCAGTATTGCAGAGTCCCACCGTTCTTTTTTTTTTTTTTAGGTTTTTCCTTGCTACCTTTCTCTACTTTTCTTAATTCATACCCATATTATTTTCGTTATCTTCGTTTCTGCATTCTCTAATTTAAATCGATTAATTTCTTATTCCTTAGATTAATACTAAATTGTTTTTCTCTCCTTTTAGTATTAGCATTAGTTCTATCAATTGATAGAAGCATATTTATATTTCAAATTTACGGCTTATCTTATCCTTACCATATTCAACCAGTGGATAAGAACTCTATATGATTTTATCTTTCGTTCGAATTCTTTTGTTTTTTGTACAAATTTATGTATTGTTGTAGCTATTTGGAAATAAAATATGTTTAAACCAAACGATTCATTTGGGCATAGCATGTTGGCAATGGGACTATAAGAATATGTCAGGGGTAACTGGGTCCGGTAGTACGGAGCCCCGCAGATGAAATGCAGAAAAAATAATTTAAAGCGTTCGCACGCTCTACTACAGAGCTGTAGTACAGCGTGCGTACGCTCTACTACAGTGTGCGAACGCTATTGTAGAGCGTTCGCACGATGTACTACAACGATCGCACACTCAAGTATCCCGCCATCAACTGGCACATTTTACAACAGATGTACACCGTTTCCCAATCTAATGACGACGGCGTGTACATATATTTATCACATAACTTACGGTGTGGGAGTGAAATATCACCATTCTATATTTTCGATATACCACTAGTTAATAAGTATGCAAATTAGCCTAGTATGCGCTGTCAAAAAAACTCGATAATGACTGTGATCCAATTCCCACGGTTTATGTCGGTTTCGCGTGATAAACCGACAGGCAAAATGCAATAAAAGTCGATATGTCAGTTATGTGGTAAACATTCGTTATTAAACTCGATAGCAAAAATGATATAATGCTCGGCAAGAGCCTCGCATTATATCATTTTGCCAACTCGTTTAATGAATCCAATAATGAATGAGTACTGATGTAAGATCCTCTCTATATATACCTTACATATTTTGAGAATCTTTAACTCTATATTAAACATACAGAATAAACCCAAAACCTGGAGAGGTCGAATTAAGAGTACTCATAATTCATTTTACGCATATGTAATTACGAGTATTTTAAGAACCCTTGAATGAATCTGTACTTTTAATCGGCAAATATACCTCAATATATGACCTGAACACCTGGATAGTTTTGGTAAACGTTTTTTTTAGTAGTGTACTTTTACCGTTATTGGCAGGTTAGTTTCTTTAATACCATGATCTTTGTAATTATGTCAATAGTACTACAGCGTGCGAACTCTCCAGCTACAACGTCCGCACGCTCTACAACAGCGTGCAAATGCTCTACTACAGCGTGCAAACGCTCTACTACAGCGTTCGCACGCTGAAGCTGGAGCGTTCGCACGCTATAGCTAGAGCGTTCGCACGCTGTAATTCGCACGCTGTATTACAGCGTTCGCACGCTTTACTAGAGCGTTTGCACGCTGTAGTAGAGCCTGCGAATGCTTTACATTATTGTTTCTGCATGTCACCTGTGGGGCTCCGTAAGATAAGGAATTTCCAACCCGAGGTATAACTGTTTTGATCGGAACAATTTCGCAAAATAACGACACAATAATACATAAGAGAACAAGGTCGCACAATAAAGGCGGGGTTATAGGCGCATTAATACAGTAAAGGCAACAAATAAGACATGACTAACATTGATTTAATTTCAACTAACGATTAATTTTTATATATAACGACGTCTGAATAGTTTATTAAAAATTGAAAATAACCAATGAGAAACATCAACAAATTAATTTTAACTCTGCTTTGTAATAATTATTGTACACAAAACGTCGACCCAGTTTTTTCAATACACACGTCCCATCATGGCTGTCGACATAACATGTGATATAGTTTGAGTAGGCATTTTTAGTTTTCATCATCATCACTGTCCTGCTATTTCCTTTTGTGACCGACGGATATGTTAAAAGTTCACCAAAAATGGTGCAGTTCGGAAACATTACTGGCGATCTGTCGGATTTACCGATGGAGATCCTGGAACACGACTTTTGCGAAAGAACGACCTGAGACTGAGTCTGAGATGGCGGATATGTTACACATTGTGTAGTGCTTCTAGTGGATATACACGCTTCACGTTCAACACTTCGCGAGGTAGATTTTTGGCAGTTGGAAAGCAGGTTGGAGATTGATTACTGTTGTAAATTGTTTAACTTTCTGTAATTATTTAATGATCCGGCGTTTTTATGCCCGGTAACGTGAATCGCTTGCGTGTCGGGGACGTTCGCCTCGCGCAATTTTTGACAAAGATTTTTTCTGACAGATGTAATCCTTTTTCCATTTTCCAGTTCTGGCAATTTGGCTGCCATGGTCATTGTTTTCATTAAATTATTAAGCTTGTTCTTACCCACGGGCAATTTTAGGAATCACTGCTTCTCCAGACCAGGGTATGCCTTGTGGGTGATGTTTGACAAGTAACAAGGTGTGTTTGAACCACTGAAGTCTCCAGGTCGTTTCTCAACATACAGTTTGTATGTAGCAATTGGACAACGCTCTGTATCAGTGGCATACATCCTTTTCAGGCCTAATGTTAAAAGTGTCTGCCCCAGTCCTTGTCTTTGTTTGGCGCTCGTTAGAGACCAGGTATTCTTGATTTAACTCCATGTCAAAACATATTTGAACATCGCCCCACATCAGTTGCCTGTAAACCAAAATATTTTATATGAACATTTTTTAAAAAAACAACAACAAAATCCTAACATCATCATTATAGAGCGTGTCCGTGGCCGATAGGTTAACGACGTTGCGTTGTAATCCTTCGCGTCTCACCGCTACAGGTTCGAATTTCACTGGGAGCTCGACTTGTAAGTGAGGAAGTGTCGATTCTTACGGATGACGGGAGGTGTACAGTACTGGTTCTACCAAGGAAAAATGGGTGGTCTGTCTCTATCAAAAAAAAATCGACCGTCATATATAACCTTCCATGTGTTGAAAATGACGTAAAGCATCATACAAACAAACAAACGTCTTGTACTTTGAACTGAACAGGTTCCGTCGTTCGGAGAGAGTTACTATTATATTTTTTCTGACAACTCTGGTGTGAATAATCGGAACGCCTTCTGTGACCCTAAAAGCCTTTGTTTTTTGTCTTATTCGCAAGATTAAATATGAACATCGTATTAACGGCCGGTAAGGTCATAGAAGGCTTGGATTATGGTGTGACCTGGTCAGGGATTTAACCCACGTTTAGTTCATGTATTTATCACCTAACTTATGATGTGGGAATGTAAGAATGCGTTTGTTTGTATGGTGTTTTACGTCATTTTCAACACATGTCAGGTTATATATGACAATGTTTGTGGAAGCAGACCACCCACTTTTCCTGGGTAGAACCAGTACTTTACACCTCCAGCATCGTAAGAATCGACACTTCCTCACTTATAAATCGAGCTCCCAGTGGGATTCGAACCCGTTTCAGTGAGAAGCGAATGTAATAAAACCATGATAAATGTATTATATAATATTGCAAATAAAGACCGAACCATCGCTCGGTCTTTTCTGGTCAACTCAGAGTATCAGAACTGCCACACCAATTTCCATAACCATTGAAATTACTGGATTACACAAATTATCGAGATAGTTTCGTTGTTCGGTGTCGTACGGAGATGACTGACACTATATACGACGTCATACAAACATTATTAGGTAACTAGGATTCTTTACAGGGGACACGGGCTCACATTCCCTGCCTGGAAATTATATTCACCCGAGCCGTAAGGCGAGGGAGAATATACTTTTCATACAGGGAATGTGTGCCCATGTTCCCTGTCAAGAATCCTACTAACGAACTTGTCATACTTCAAAGTTTTTACAATTTATTTAAGGAGAAAATAGCGAAACATGTTTCATTTTTATTGCGCCAATTTCCCCGTAACGTGCCTCTGTTTACTTTCGAGACGTCATCGCTCTAACATCGTTTAATTTGGCGGATTGTTTAATACAATACAATTATTTTATCACTATTTACATGTTTTATTGTCTGTAAATAAATATTACTTACGATTCTACACACAATGGAATGCGCAGCAAAGCGACAGGAAAGAGACAATTGAAGGTTTCCAAAACGAATCTGCAACGTTATAGACGCCATTTTGATTTTGTGTATTGGAGGAATGGGGTACCTATGGGTAAATCATCCTATCTTCACGTCGCGAGACGTAGACATATTGGCTCATGTCTACGGCGCATTGACCAATGCAATCCCGAGAATTTTCTTTGCAGTATGGCAAAGCTCCTCCAGCAATAATAGATGTTGCTTTATGCCGGCTTTTTTTTAGTTATATGATAAATAAAATCTTCATATTCATGCCTATTAAATTAATATTGAATTTATTAAAATCGATGGATACAATTAATATGATGCTCGGCTCAGCCTTGCATCATACAATTTTATCAAATCGTTTAATAAATTTAATATTAAACAGGCACTCATGTAAGATCCTCCATGTACATTTTAAAGGGACACATGGCAATCTTGAGTTTTATATCAGGCATTAACAAAATTAGTACAGAGAATATTAATCCTGTATCATTTTACTTTATGCTTGCATATAATTAAATTAAAAAAAATTGAGAATTCTATTTCCTTTATTATTCTACACTTTTTTTAAATATATTATTGGTGCAATATTATGAAAAAGTTCAGTAACATGTAAATACAATTTGCTTTGACCTATTCTAACAATTAAGATTAATGATTGAACAAATTCAAGTTCAGAGAAAAAATAACGGGACGCCGTGAGTTTTTAAACAAATCAAGATTGCCGTGTGTCCCTTTAATCTGAGTCTGACAACAAAGTTACACGATGTACTAATTTAATTTGAATGTCGGGACCATGAAAACATGTATTTTCTTGAATATAATGTTCATTCTTTTCTCGAAATGTTTTTAACAAAATAAGTCATGTACTGTATAATATATAGATATTGGAATACAGATTTGAATTTTGGATATTTAAGTGGGGGATTGGAAGGGGTGATGCAAGTTGCAACACAATGCTTGTCATGTTTCCGGAACGAAACAAAATCACTTATTAGTTGGTACATCAGACTATTTGGATGGTGCATTTGAAGTTTTAAGATAATTGCATTTCTATTGGACCAAGGATAGCGAGATTTCCGGACCAGATAAATGAAATTTGGGATCATTTGTTGCATTTCAGGTGACTGCTGTTATTTTGATATTTAGTATGTCAACTGAAAAGCAGCTAGTGTAACCCTTAATGACAACAGGAAAGCCTTTGGATGGATAGCATACAGGATTACAGGATTTAATTACAGGATGTTTTTGATAAATCACTGATGTGTTTTTTATATAAACAACTATTTTTCAAAATGTGGGGATGTGGTCAAGGTGGAATCACCACCTACATGATATACGCCCAACATAAATGAGATGAGATTAAAGGCATGTTTCATCATTTTCTTCAGAGCCATATACACCCTGGCATTTGCTGGTTATCAAACTTGGCCACGATATTTGTTCAAGTTTCATCTAGATAATGGAAGTATTAGAATATTGATTACATACGACAACATTGCAATTGCAATAACTCAACTTGCCTTAATCCACGAACGGAAAAAACTTCCCCATATCCCCTTATTAACCATTATGGTAAGGCCTACCTTTGGAAGATTTAGTTTCTTCTGACGGTATGGACCCCTTTTCTAGGGAAAAAGTATCGGAATTTGACTTGACACCGGAACGTAGGCACCATTAGGGTCCTTCCTACTCGTGTCACCAATTCAATTCTTTATTAAAGAAATACTGTTTACAATTGATAAGAGTACAGTTGTGATGCTAGAACAGATGAAGACATATAAACAATAACGAGTATGAATAATTATTAATTGTAGTATAGTTTAACTTATATTAAGTTATCTCTATACATCATGAAACTTGTACGTATTAATTACAAATACACACTTTAAAAATCACGCTGGAGTTGCTATAATTAGAGATTAGTGTTTTTATAACAAGCATTTAGCTTACTTAGACGGCTTTAGCTTACTTAGACGACTGAAGTTTTTTTCCTGAGGTATGGGTAAAATGCTTATGTCTGAACATATTTGTCCTGGTTATGGTGAGGGCAACCTAACGAAGCATGTAGTTTCTTCTGAAGGGCTCTGCTCCTATAATCCAGACTAGTAGTCTTGAAGAAGGCTAAGACTTATTTCTACGGTATGGGAAGAGGGCTTATGTTTCTGCGTCCGTTCTCGCATTCAGGGGGAAAGTTTCAGTTATGGCCCACATTCATCGATTATTATTTTGACAAGTTTGTCTAATCACAATTAGTGTTTTCGGCATTTTCTGTTGTTATTTGTTTCTTTTCAGTGTCGTGTTAGACATGCCACCGCACGCAGATGTGTCCCACCTAACGAAGGCCAAGCCACCTTCTGAAGGAGTGGATTCTCTGTCGGAGCGTGAGGTATCGGAGAGATACTTCATGGTATTGGCGTAAGACACCGTAAGAAGCATGTGGTTTCCTCCTACCGTATCGGCTCCCATACCAGACTTAAGAAGTTGCGTACCCCCTGCACTTCTGCAGTGAGGGCCCTGGGATCACAGTTACCTGGTAACCGTCTGGTGAGGCAGACCATCAACAATCAGAGAAGGTAAATTCTCAAAGTATTTTCTCTAATTCGGATTAACAGGCTTGGAGGTAGTCCACTCTCAAATAGATCTGATTCATTTGTCGGACAAGACCACCCTTTTTCCAAGTTTAATATGTATTAATACTCTTTTATTTGTAAACACTTCTTAAACATTATCAGTGTTTACTTAATGTTGTTAAGAGTATTTAAAGTATATTCTTCGCATGGTCTTGCTAAATACCCACTTCAGGAGTCCGATACTTGTCTTAAACGAAGATTCTTAGTGAATTCTACGTTCTGTCCTTATGGACTTCACTATATAATTAGATTTTGCAGGTAACCTCGTTAGTAGTAGTACCTACAATGACGTCCATCATTACTAATTGACATTTAAAGGATGATTTTAGTGACTAAGGCTTCTCCGCCATGGTCTATGATTATGGTTAGTATTCATGGCATTCGCCGTAACTTTATAGTTTCAGCGTTAATTGTAAATCTGTAACCACGTTATTAAAGAAGTAAATCAATTTATTCCTTTTAAGGGTGCCCTCTGGTGACGAATTAGCGTGATCTGCGCATAATTTCGCGCAACGCGTTTGTGGATGTTGTAAAAAGTGGGAAGATGTTCCAAAATCACTTTCCAAATAATAATAAACAATTAAATGTTATTAAACAACAACCTGTAGCATGTCGCTTTCTTCTTATAAGTTCTACATTCTATTCTGCTGCCATTTTACTATTACGACATCGGGATTTACCTCCCTTCGACACAGACTGCTTTTCGCGTTGTTGACCTGGAATACAAGAATGGGTAAAACAAAACGTGGTTTCTTAAGCGTAAAACAATTAAACAAACGTAAACAGGTCTTAGAAGCACAGAAGAGAAGATGGCAGAACACAGGGAACACTGAAACCGTAGATTCCACCGGCGATCATGGTTATTGTACGTATAAATGTTCTCTGAAATTTTATATTTTCTCTGACTTCAGTAGTGCATATTTTTGGCGAAAACGAAAGTAAAATTATGTTACTTGCTCAGGTTGGTCATGGTAATTGGTGCATTTTACATTTAGCAACATTTACTACTAATATTGGTTTTATTAAAAACTGCCCTTCCGCACCGTTAATTACGTTTATGGGGTCTTTGTCTGAAGGAATGGATCCCCACAGGAATGTACCCCAGATACATTCCTGTATACAGGATTGTACCCAAGGTCATTTCTGTATACAGGAATGTACCCCACTATTGCAGATCTCGAGTGAAGGTCGCGTGTCTAATGCTTGCAAATGGTTTTATTGTTATTTACTTTAAAATATAATAAAGCTTTTCAATATGTTTATAAAATGTTTAACAGATACACTTGTTTTCATTATAGTTTTGATTGTTTTTAAAGAAAATACACACAAAACATCAATGTTAGAATTTTCAAATACGATAAGATCTCGCAAGATTTAAAGTCTGATACATTATTGTATACAGAAATGTACCCGGGGTGTATACAGGAATGTACCCGGGGTGTATACAGGATTGTTCCCGGGGTCAAGTACGACATGTCACCTCAGACTTTACCATTGATTCAAACAGGGGAAGTGTTTGCAGGTTAGAAGCCTAAGAAGATATTTTTCCCCAGTCAGGTGTTATTGGTCAGTTGTCATAGTAGTGACATGATGAAATCATGAAAATATCTTCTACAATATTATTTCTTCCTCTTTTTAAAGGCCTTTCGTCACAGAATGACATACCTGACTGTCATATATTGCGGATGACAGTTTGATTGACGAGGTAGCTGGAGACAGGCGGACAGGTAGAAGGGTTGTTGAGCTCTAGGTGTTCTTGCTGATGCCCTATCTTCTTGCAAAAAGTGCCACTTCAGCTGTCACATGCCATGGGGATACTCACATATGGATTGTCCGCAATTATAAAAAGGTTGTTTCTTCAGTGCTTGTTTTGCAATTTCAATTTGTGCTTTGTGCACTATTCAGACAAGGGTCTTCACTTTAAAGTATAAACTTCATTTATTTTACAACGATCGCGAAACAAGTTATTCAACATATGTCAATTACTCTCGTTGCACGAATGTAAGCATAACTGTGGTCTTTCGTGTGGGAGGAAACCGTAGTAACCGGAGAAATAATCGGAGAAAACAAACCTGTCTGATTTGGTGACCACCGTGTCACCTCACATGTCCCGGCCGAGAATTGAACCCTAGTCCCATTGGTGAGAAGCAAGTGACATTTCAGATGCACTAATCAGACAGTCAACTTTTCAGACACAGAACATTCTAAACCTTTCATTGTTCACACAAGGTTTAATTACCCTTTTCATCTCTGATTTTTTATCGTGTATTAAAGCTATACATCTCTGAAATTGTACGCAAACAAATTTACTTGTAAACTGTTGACAATTTAACCCGCAAGCCGATAGCTCGGGGCTAGTACCACTGTCATTCAGGGTAGTGAACATTTTGAAATTTACATAGGCTAGTGGAATTTTGGGCTGACAAGTTATTGACTCTTAAATTTCAATAGCTATGACCACTCTGATGTATGTTTTATTAATGTTTATAAATGAAAATCCTGATCATAAAAATATTGTTTTATATAAGCATACTGTCCCCAACCTCTGAATATTTGAAAGTAAGTAATACATCCTTACCAGGGAAGTTAGTAATCAGTTTTGAAAATTCTTCTTTTTATCAGTTCCATTCAGTAATACACAGTGCGGCTACAGTAACAATGTACCAACTGGAAAGAGGCACAATAGAATTTGGGATGCCAACACAAAGTTACCAACAGGTAAATATGGTTGCAAGACTTTTCAACATTGAGCATAATGTAACTGCTGATTTCACCTGTCAGTTAATTAGTCCCCCACCGTGGAGGGACTGTAGGTTTGCACCCTGTCCGTCCGTCCGTCTTTCCGAAATGCTTGTCCGGTCCATATTTGTAATACTATAAGACTGAGATACCAAACTTGGTATGTGGATATACTTGGGGTAGCGGTGTGTCGCGTACCAAAAACATGTCACTGTGACCTTGACCTGTGACCTCTGTCATAGAAAATGCTTGTCCGGACCGTATTTTTAATACTATAACACTAAGATACCAAACTTGGTATGTGAATACATCTTGGGATAGCGGTGTGTCGCATACCAAAATAAGGTCATTGTAACCTTGACGTCCGGACAGTATTTTCAATACTATAACACTTAGAGATATCAAACTTGGTATGTGAATACATCTTGGGATAGCGGTGTGTCGCGTACCGAAATAAGGTCATTGTGACCTTGACCTTGATTTTTGACCTCCATCATGGAAAATGTTTGTCTGGGCCGGTGGGGGTCTGTGGATTGCCCTGCAATTATTGATGCTTGTTATAATTTATTCTAATACACTCGCATTATATAGCCTAGTTTAAAATATCTCGTTACATTCAACGATATATCACTGTAACGTTAGCAACTTTAGGAGAATAAGCAAGGCAATGCGAAAGATATCACTGTAACGTTTGCAACGTTAGGAGAGTCAGCAAAGCAATGCGAAAGATATCAGATGTGTGCGTTATTTTCACATTTTAGGGGTATTAGAACAGAAATAGAACATCGTTTACGGTGAATTATCTTGTAATATATCACGGTTGGACTATATGCTCCCCTGAAATGTTTCAGTACCGACATCTTTCGGGGAGCATGAAGTTCTTAAGTTCTTATGGTATACAAAAAATAAAATGCCAAAAAATTAATTATACGATTTATTAAAAAAGCTTCACATTTTAATGAGTAACAACAGTTTACCTGAACATGTTTAATCTTTCATTTATAAAATAAGTCAGAACAGTGGTTCTACACCCATATCCACGTCATATCTTGTCAGGAGGGAAAAATCTGGTTTTAAATATAGAAATAACAACAAACAGAGTGGAAACTTCCTATCTAAACCAATGAAGTAGCCAAAATATCATGTGATACCTTAACTATTCCTTCTAACGGGTGTCACGAAACACCCAAATCTACCCATTTCCCCCAAGTCAATAAATAAAAATATTATCTGTTGTCACAAACACACATTGAATATGAAAGACGTGTCATAATTAAATAATCAAGATTTCATTTTTGTTATGTCCGTACAACCATATTTGTAATTCCCAAAAGTTCAACGTAACTAACTCTGCAATGTTAGGTAAGAGTTAAGACTCCCCGACACCATACTGGTAAAAAATATTTTGTTGATTCAAGTATTAATTTCTTGGCAGATATAATAGCTGATCTTACATGATCGAGTGCTGATTTATTATAGAATTTATTAAACAAGTTTGCAAAAAGATACAATGCGACAGCTTGTCGAGCACCAAATAATGTTTGCTAAAGAGTTTAATAAATAATAGATGATTTTCTGAGGTTCTATTTATCACACAAAACCCATACAAGTTGATGGTAAAACGTTCACGTTTCTCTGTGATGTAAATTTATCTATATATTAATAATACCGTATTTCCTATATTAGAAGCACCTTCCCTAATAGAAGCACCCCAACCTCTTTTAAGAAACTTTACCTTCTTCAAAAATCTAAAAGTTCCTAAAAAACACACACTGTTTTCGTCTTTACCGCTAATGGATTTGATTATGGGATTTTTTTACCTTCGACCCAGGTATGGTCAATGACATAAACCTTAAAGCGCTATCATCATCAATACAAATTACCACTTTTATTTATCTTGTTTCTTTCATTTTACTATTTAGTTTCTTTTATTATTATTTAATTGATACGCAACCAACCCGTGTTGTAATTGTCAAGTTTGACGGAAATGTGTATCATACAGATGCAGAGTGGTGACAGTAATATACTCAGTATATTGTCGGGTTTAGGTTTAGTCAATACCAGTGTAACAGTAAAAGATGCCCGTACAGTAATTCTATAAGGAAACAGTCGGGGAAAGGAGGTGAAATATATTGAAAATTTGTATCATAATAGTATCGCCCCCCTTCGCACTTTGCATCGCGCCCGGGAGCTACTATTAGAGGAAATATGGTATATAAATTCCCTTTAAAAATAACAGGACACTCTGTCGATTCATGTGAAATTCCATGCATATATCATATGGCTTATATATTTTTCCCCACCATCCTTTTTAACAACTTGTTTTGTTCATTTCAGAGACGCATCATCTGGTTTAGAGATACACTTCGTTCTTCAAATACCAATGCAACCCTGAAAGACATGGATTTAACCAAAAAAGTTGACTATACTGTGATCGCAACATTCTAAACTCCAGGAAATATATTAATTAATAAAATTAGGCCAAATCAGAAACGCGGTTAATTTTTCTTCGGGCTGATGTGTTACAGTGTATACTTGTTACTGCGTATCTCGCTTGAGATGTGTTCGTCTGATCATGATGGTGACTTCTATTTGGCAATCCCGAGGACTGAGCAGACGTTATTTTTTTAAAGAACCAAAATGAACATAATTATACCTCACAGAGATGTATATAATTTGTAAAGCTGTTAAAAAAACACCAAATGTATACAATGTCATACTGCTCACATTCAAAAAAACTTTTGGTGTTTTACATCATTTTAACACATTTTAGGCCATATATGACGGTTGATTTTTTTTTGTTGTAAGTATGAAGTAAATTTCATTATTGTGGTATTTAATAGATGTTTAGTTTATAAATATAATATAAATAAAATAATATAATATAAATAAAATATTGTATTATTTTTTCTTTGGTTCAGTTGGATCTGTGTAAAAAAAAAAGTTTCCACAAGGTCATTTTAATCTATTTATTGTTTATTCGAGCTTTTGAAATATATCTTTTGTAATTAAAGTGACAGGCAATCTTGAAGTGAACATCAAGCACTGAAATTAGCATCTCGAAACATGTTTTGCTGTACTTAGCGGTACTCCTCTGATAAATCAAATGTCACTGGTCTAGCCTGGTCAAGTACAATTCATTGGGTTGAAGAGTGCATAAAAAATATCCGCATGACGGATATATTTATATGAGAACTGAACACTTATTTTTGTGTTACCTGCCTCGGATGGCAGACACTTATCGATCACTTTGTCCGTCGTCGTCCGTCCGTCATGCTTTAAACCTGCAACCTAACCATGGCCATCAATTGAAAAGTATTTTAATTATGTTCATGAAACTTCACACACATCTTCATCTCAAGGAATGTTGTTACACATCTGCACCTCTGACTTTCATTTTGGCAGCGTTATGCCCTTTCTATCAGCCTAACCTGCAACCTAACCTTGGAAATAAGCACACAGCACTGTCAGCAGGCGAAGCAAGAGTTCCATGGATGATGGAACACACTTCTAGTTCAAGGTCGACTTAGTGACCGTTTCCCACTAATTACAGTCTGGAAACTGATATTTTCATGTCTATACTAGTTTGACATATTAAGCCGTTATATTTGTTTTGTCAAGTTCCTGTATAGTGGATAGTGCAGTGCACCTAAAAGCACAGGATTCGGGTTCAAGCCTCAACGGCGCCACTGAGTTTTCGCAGTGTGTTCGCCTCGTCCATCGTAAGGGGACATAAATCCTCCTGCTTTTTTTTTATGGGTGGGGCTCTAAATAACCTATACTGTGTTGATGAGCCGTTAAACAACATTCAATTCTGGCAAGCTCATATACCAGTAACCATTAGTCATACATCCTTGATACTTAGTATACATGTTTACATTGATGTAGGTTCGATAATTATAGATTATTATATGTCAGTTTTCATTGCCCGAGGGCTTTAGCCTCGAGATATAATTCCTACACATCTGATCTCTAAACTTTGGTATATTGTGCGACATACCAGGGTTAGGGTTTGATTCATTCATAATAATGGTATATCGCACACTTTGCCACAGTTGTGAGATCATATGTGCAGGTATTATATCATGAGGGCTGAAAACACGAGTGATTTAATAACATGCTTCTGATTGACAAACTGTTGTATATTGTGTGTTATATCACACTTAGATATAGATTATTTGGATTTGATATAACATTGTGTTAACATTAATTTTAAATCTAACATGGCAGATGCTATTTCAGTATACACAAGCAAATACAACAGTCGGGTAAAATATACCATACAAAATGAAGTGGGTGGGGTAAATTAACATCTCTTTTAAAGTATTTTGGTCATATTGTGTATATTATATACTGATACACTGTTTGTAATTCAATTAGATGTGATGTTTGTATATCAGGTGTATGTATGCCAGTCATTTAAATGACTTTGACATAATAAATAAAACCAAAGCACATATCTATCTTTTTTCTGTAATAAAATGATGGGTATTTAACATGTTTAATTGTTAACTCTTTTAGATGAACACAGACATATACTTTTTATCTCATTTATTTGATAAACTTAAAATTCTCTATTATATATACCAGTTTATTACAAATTTCATCTGATTTTTTTTTTAGTTTTTCTTGCCCAAAATTTGCCCAAAAATGCAATTTTCTGTGATTTTTTTTGTTTCATTAGAAGGTGTGCTGAAATTGAAAACTTAAAGATTTCTACTATTTTTATTATTTTAAGAGTTTTCTTACTTTTGTATTGATACCTGTTTAGCTTCTCATAACTTTTTTTTCATTTGCTTCTTTTTTTTACCTAAAATATTGGGTGATTTCTAAAGCCATACCCAATTTTCAGCTGATTCGGAATTTAAAACCCCACTTTGGGGGTGTATAGCTAAAGATTAATATTGCTTAAAAGTTAAATCACCAACACATCATTATTTTTCCAGAAACTAACTAGTAATATGTTAGTCTTCATAAAAAACAGGGAAATTAAAAATTCTTACTGTTCACCAGAGGGCACCCTTAAATTGTTTTTCTTTTTCAGGGCACGAAATTTGACTTGTTCTCTCGCCATGATGATTACTCATTGTTGCGGGACGAGTAGAATTCAATATTGGGCGTGGCATGGATTGAATGTTTAACAATTGGGCTGCCGGTAAGCACAAAAGACCATTATGGCAAGCCCTTACAGCAGAAAGCATAAAGAAATAAAGCAAATTCAATATTACAATATTAAGGACATAAATACATGTGCACCAAATTAAATGTTCATTATGAAAGCAACTTTTCTGATAAGCATTTAAGCAAGTGTTGAAAGCACGGTTGATATTCAAGCATAATTACAAGTGCACCGAATTCAATCAATTTAAAATGTTTTTTAGCAATTCGTACGGACAGCAAATTTGTATATAATTTATGTTTAGATTACAATTCAGTCTCTGAGTATACAGGAGCTGAATAAAGTTAAACTGAAACGTATATGTCCTTCCTTTCACACCTTCGCTGCCCGCCGATAATTAAACACTACAACATTTAACACAACAACTAGTTATAGTCCAAAAGTTCCAGCAAGTATATAAGTGCACGTAATGTCCATGCCACGCCAGTAATTGTTGACTAGGTAAGTGGAACCAGATGAAGACATCAACTGAAATATATAATTCAGAGAAAGCAACATGATCTTACAACATAAAACACTGAAACATGATCTTGCAACATAAAACACTGTAACTATATTAATTGCAACATAAAAAAGTATCTTTTGAATAGAAGTCTTGACAAATAGCGAAAAGTCTAAAAGAACTTGTAGGCTTCATAACCGCTGCTCCCAACTAAATACCCTAATGTTTATTTCGCTCTTCGGGGCATTTCATTTTATAAGATACTGGGACCATACGCCGTACGACATGGGGAATACATTAAAGAAGGCTAACTCTAAGTCCACCGCCATATGCATGCCATCTTCGGGATGGTTAAAATTGTGTGCGGTTGATTTTATGAATATTAAGTTCTGCTCAACCCGGGGCTAGAGGATGTGAGCGGTAGCTAGCATATCTCACTCCCACTCATGAACAGTCTCAACCAAACCGAGATTGCAATATTTCGTATGTGTCGTGCTCGGCCGTTTCCAAAGGCCCATTATCATACTCTTTCTGTTAATGTGATGACACTAGTGTCGATTTAAATCAATGATCCTGTGGGTCGGGAGGGAGGGAAATTAAGTTTTTAACTGTAAGCTCAAAAAACATCATACCTCTCTGTTAAAATCTTGACAGCCGGTGTGCATGTAGAAAAATGCACCGTGAAATTTACTCAATCTCAATAATTACCTACAGCTAGTGTTCCTCCAATAACCTTTGACTATAACAGATATTATAGTCAGTATTATTGGAGAGCACTGTAAACAACACATAAAAATAATTTTTTTAAACTTTAATAGATTTGGCAAATATTGGGCGTGGCATGGATTGAATGTTTAACAATTGGGCTGCCGGTAAGCACAAAAGACCATTATGGCAAGCCCTTACAGCAGAAAGCATAAAGCAATAAAGCAAATTGAATATTACAATATTAAGGACATAAATACATGTGCACCAAATTAAATGTTCATTATGAAAGCAACTTTTCTGATAAGCATTTAAGCAAGTGTTGAAAGCACGGTTGATATTCAAGCATAATTACAAGTGCACCGAATTCAATCAATTTAAAATGTTTTGTAGCAATTCGTACGGACAGCAAATTTGTATATAATTTATGTTTAGATTACAATTCAGTCTCTGGGTATACAGGAGCTGAATAAAGTTAAACTGAAACGTATATGTCCTTCCTTTCACACCTTCGCTGCCCGCCGATAATTAAACACTACAACATTTAACACAACAACTAGTTATAGTCCAAAAGTTCCAGCAAGTATATAAGTGCACGTAATGTCCATGCCACGCCAGTAATTGTTGACTAGGTAAGTGGATCCAGATGAAGACATCAACTGAAATATATAATTCAGAGAAAGCAACATGATCTTGCAACATAAAACACTGCAACATGATCTTGCAACATAAAACACTGTAACGATATTAATTGCAACATAAAAAAGTATCTTTTGAATAGAAGTCTTGACAAATAGCGAAAAGTCTAAAAGAACTTGTAGGCTTCATAACCGCTGCTCCCAACTAAATACCCTAATGTTTATTTCGCTCTTCGGGGCATTTCATTTTATAAGATACTGGGACCATACGCCGTACGACATGGGGAATACATTAAAGAAGGCTACCTCTATGTCCACCGCCATATGCATGCCATCTTCGGGATGGTTAAAATTGTGTGCGGTTGATTTTATGAATATTAAGTTCTGCTCAACCCGGGGCTAGAGGACGTGAGCGGTAGCTAGCATATCTCACTCCCACTCATGAACAGTCTCAACCAAACCGAGACTGCAATATTTCGTATGTGTCGTGCTCGGCCGTTTCCAAAGGCCCATTATCATACTCTTTCTGTCAATGTGATGACACTAGTGTCGATTTAAATCAATGATCCTGTGGGTCGGGAGGGAGGGAAATTAAGTTTTTAACTGTAAGCTCAAAAAACATCATACCTCTCTGTTAAAATCTTGACAGCCGGTGTGCATGTAGAAAAATGCACCGTGAAATTTACTCAATCTCAATAATTACCTACAGCTAGTGTTCCTCCAATAACCTTTGACTATAACAGATATTATAGTCAGTATTATTGGAGAGCACTGTAAACAACACATAAAAATAATTTTTTTAAACTTTAATAGATTTTGCAAATATTGGGCGTGGCATGGATTGAATGTTTAACAATTGGGCTGCCGGTAAGCACAAAAGACCATTATGGCAAGCCCTTACAGCAGAAAGCATAAAGCAATAAAGCAAATTCAATATTACAATATTAAGGACATAAATACATGTGCACCAAATTAAATGTTCATTATGAAAGCAACTTTTCTGATAAGCATTTAAGCAAGTGTTGAAAGCACGGTTGATATTCAAGCATAATCACAAGTGCACCGAATTCAATCAATTTAAAATGTTTTTTAGCAATTCGTACGGACAGCAAATTTGTATATAATTTATGTTTAGATTACAATTCAGTCTCTGGGTATACAGGAGCTGAATAAAGTTAAACTGAAACGTATATGTCCTTCCTTTCACACCTTCGCTACCCGCCATATGGATGGGTGCCCGAACACTCCAAGTCCTAGAGTGTTCAGGCTCCCATCCACCGCCAAAAATAGGGGAAACATTTTTTGGCAGCAGCGAAGAGTGACCACCAAAAGCAAAGTATCCTAATGCCACGCCCAAAACAAAACCGGTCCAAAAAGGAATATATTTTCCTTATCACTGCCTACTTTTAGTGAAAAATTCGGCGGACACGCGTATCATGGAGTGTCCAGGCTCCCATCCATCGCCAAAAACGGAGGAAACAATTTTTTGGCAGCAGCGAAGAGTGCGTATCAAAAGCAAAATATCCGAATGCCATGCCCAAAACAGAAACGGTGCCAAAAAAAAATATATATTGCCTTATCGCTGCCCACTTTTAATGAAACATTCAAATCCAGCCGGAAACAGGTTAGGAAACAAGTTGTTCCCCATTGTTGATAAATGAACACCATCCGGTTCAAGACAGGTATCATCAGCCTGAATGTATTCTTGTAGCAGAAAATGGCCCCCAATAACTATTATCGCCGTAACAGCTTAACTGTTTAGTCACTTTCTGGCCCTTTCTTTTGCAAAAGGGTAGTCAGGCTAACGCCATGAAAGCCTAGAAAGTATAGGAGACCAAATAACGACCACATGATATAAATTGACTCCAACAACTCGGTCAGAAGCCTAACATGCTTTCTAAGAACCTTTAATGGGTATTTCTCTAAACCAGTTCCCAAGGATCACATGAGTTGATGCATCAGACATTGACAGTATAAATAAATGTCAGAAACATATGCAGTATGTAAAGGCTTGAGGAAGATTGTAACCTTTAATGTGTGGCGTCAAACCCAAATTGATTGTTAAACGTTTCGAAGTTGTCATAAATTAGCAGCAGAAATAAAAAATAATAGAAGTGTAAAGTGTACATGTTACTCTATTTCAGACCTTGAACATGGAATGATTTCTGATGAAGCATGTATCCTTTCCTCCTGTTTCGTGTGCCACTGTTATTTCATTTCAGTCAGCAAACAACTGATATACATTTGTCTGTATATAATATGCACATTTACCCAATTGTAATAACTTTTGCCACCTTGATAATCAAGTTGATGTCTATTCTGAACAGGTCTTTAACTGCATTTTGACCTTTAACCTACGATCGGTTCTTAGACTTGTGTATCAATCATAAAGGCTAAACCATGTAACACTCCGACAGCAATACACGAAGAACATGTATCCTTTTCAAGTAAACTAGCCCGCATTAAAAAAGTTAGCCACACAACTGTGTAAACTCCCTTTAACTAATACATAAAGATGTCATGTGATGCTGACTAATGGAACGACATTTATCTCATTTATCACCTTCGTGTATGACAACCTAAAACTGGGAGGAAATGTGTTATTAAAATACAATTTGCAACCTGCCCAGGTTCTATTGTGCAATATACCTTTTGGAGTTTATATAACTTTGACTATGACTATTGACTATAAACCCCAGAGCTACACAAACACACACACACACACACACACTCTGTAGTGTGGAACCCGGCAGAGAAGTTGTTATTTTGAATCGACACAGCACAGAAGGGTTTTATAAGTTGGTGACCATGCACAACTGGTTTAAAGGGCTGTGTATTGACTAGGGACAGGCCGAAAACAAACATATAACTGAACTTCAATGAACCCCTTGCAAAAATACCTGGTGCAGTATAAATAAAACATCAACCTGGTGCAGGATAATGAAACCTCATCGATCTAAACGGATTGGCCCAACAATAAACCAATGATCAAATGGAATACCCTTAAATTGAGGCATTATTATAAGTATGTAACTTTTGTCCATGTTTTGAATATGGACACCACTGATAAAGCACTGTCGATGCATTAAATATGAAGGTATTAAACAAATGTAGGGAGATATTCCCAAACTCTACACGACATAGTTTCGAAAATCACAAAGCTGCTATATAGCGAAAGATTTTCTTGTATAACAAGTAAAAAGTGGAACTTTACATACAATACTAACACTGGAGGACTCTATGACCTGTTCCACACATTGCATCCGATACCGACATAACTTTTGACTGGTGTTAAGACAACTTGATGGTTACACAAAATACCAACACTGGAGGACTCTATGGTTACACAAACTGGAATATAGGGCAAAATGTTCGAGAGAATGAAACAAAATAAATCTTGAAAGAAGTAATAGAGATCCAATCATAATTAAGCATCAGCAGCAACAGCATTCGTATATAAAAATCTGTAATGAAGACATAATTGTACGCAAACTGAATAATTGTAAAGCTGATCGCTAGATGAAAAGCATTGGATGTTTTATAAACAGTCAATTTAGAAGAAAGGAGGCATGAATTGATTTTAAACTGTTAAACAGTATTAATTCAAATGAAAAATAATGCCAAAACCAAGACAATGCTTCCGCACTATCACAGACGCACGCCCCGACAGTATGACGTAACCTACCGCTCTGGGTCATGAATATGCA
>JAWPHD010012926.1:0-72261 GCA_037043455.1 Cyrtodaria siliqua
TAAATATTATTAACTAACTCCGAACACAAAAATAACTAACTGTGACGCTGAGTTATGACGTCAATAAAGTGGTTCTAACGTCGAAGTCATCCACCGATAACGTTCAATAAAGCGAATAATTTCGGTTAAAATCATGCACAAACTGATTTAAAATGTAATAAACAGATTATTTAACTGCTGGGATCTATTATAGACAAATTCCTTCACTCGATGGTAGACGTGGTTTGTTTTTACCTCACTCTCATACGCTCGTTCGTGAAAAGAACCACACGTCTACCATCTCGTGAAGGATTTCCCTATAATCGATCCCAGCAGTTAAATAATCTCTATGTCTTATTTATTTATTTATTTTACTTACATATCACACTACAAATCCCACTTATATATTGCTAATTATTTCGGTTCTTATATACTGAAAAAAAAATAGTAATGGTTAATATAAAGGAAAATGTAGTATCTTACTACTTTCCACACAGTAACTAAACAAGGTAGTTAAATCACAGTGGTATTGAAGTTTGTTCCCTGTCACTCAGCTTTTTCCGAAAGAAGGACACAGTTATTTCAAGCACGTAACACAAAAAGCACTATATGTTATAGCCTTAAATTTGTTAAACACAAATGTTTTGTGGAGCATTGGGCAGACAAAAATTACTGACGTCAGTGGCTAGCTTGTTTGGAAAAGTATGAGTAATTGTATGAGTAAAGCTACTCAGTTTGCTATGTTTCAGCTTCTTTAGAGGTCATTATATCTTGAAGATGATCAAGTATAGTAGTATAAGTATGTGAATCTGACATTCACAGTACACTTGTGAAAATTTGACAGAAATCTTCCATAAAGTGAATTTGGAGTTTGACACACAATATTCTGTGCTTCATGAAATAGCGTCCATGTTCCATTCTAAACGTAGGTTGCAGCTATTTTACTTTAAAGTGTGTGTGTTTTGTGTCACCGGAGATAACAATGCCCTTACCAAAAATATAGGCTTCTGGCGACTATTTGCTGCAACTCTGCGGCAAACATTGCTTCAAAGCTGCGGCAGACAAGTTTGCGGCAATGTTGCGGTACACTTTTACCATGCAAATGAGGTCTGCGGCAAAGTTGCAGCGAACAAATATGCAAATGAGGTTCTGGTGATGTTCTGGCGATGTTCACCGCAATTTTGCCGCAGACCTCATTTGCATGGTAAAAGTGTGCGGCAACTTTGCAGCAAACTTCATTTGCATAACGCTCTTAGCTGTACTCTTCTGCCAGTTCTGACGATGTTTTGGCGATGTTTGCTGCAACTTTGCGGCAGACCTCATTTACATAGTAAAAGTGTGCGGCAAATTTGCAGCAAACTTCATTTGCATAAAATGTTTCTCTGCAATGTTCTGGCGATGATTGTGGTGATGTTCGCTGCCAAGTTGCTGCAATGTTCGCCAATACATCGCGGTAAATTTTTTCAAAATAAATAATGGACTGAAATTATGAAATGGAACAAGGTGCGCCGTTTTAAAATATATATATATTTAGCTCAAAAACATGATTTCTTTTTCACTATTTAACATGGACTGCACCAAATTTAAATAAATGGGAACGATTTAAATAAATCAACATTAAATAAATGCTCTCGATTTAAAGTATATCCTTACGATTTAGGCTATTATATGCTCACGATTGAAATATATGATTTTATTTAACTAAATGGTTTTGATTTAATTATTCGTTTGTAATCAACCTTCGTAATAGTTTAATTTTGTGCAACAATTTAATTAAATTCACTATAATTAAATAAATCGACACAATTTAAATAAATTAACACCATTTAAACAAATTCTCTATGACCATAAAGGGGACTAAATTGTTTAAAGTAAATGCTGCACATTTAGCTTTAAAATCATTAGAATATATTAAAATATTAAGATATTAAAATATTAAGCATATAAATAATAATTTAAAGCGTATGAAT
Source organism: Cyrtodaria siliqua (assembly GCA_037043455.1). Lineage (NCBI taxonomy): Eukaryota > Metazoa > Mollusca > Bivalvia > Adapedonta > Hiatellidae > Cyrtodaria > Cyrtodaria siliqua. The sequence goes on from JAWPHD010012926.1 coordinate 1,950, forward strand.
ATATTTTAATCATGAGGATATGTTTTAAATTGTAAGGATACTTTAAATCAAGAGGATTTATTTAAATAGTGTCAATTTATTTAAATATGGTGAAGTCCATTATGTTAAATAGTGAAATAAACAACGTGTTTTTTAGATAAATAGTTTTGTTACTCACAGCACCCTATATAGAACAAGTTGGAATATGTTGTCACTACATGTATTCATTTTGAACAAAACTGATTAAAATAAATATGATCTTATCATTAAATGGGGTGTTGAGATGAATATTATACAAAATTCATACTGTAAATTAAACTTCTAAGCCCTAACTTACAAAGTTGACAAAGCAATACAATAACAAATCCTATCCTGACTTGTGTAAAAAGCAAATCCTCTTGTACATGGACATATCAAGTGTTGTCTCTTACTCTCTTTCCACATTACTCCCATTTTATGGAGATGTCGAGCGCTGTCATTTCTTCCATTTTCATGGAGATGTCGAGCGCTGTCATGTCTTCCATTTTCATGGAGATGTCGAGCGCTGTCATTTCTGCATTACTCCTATTTTTATGGAAATGTCGACTGCTGTCACTTCTGCATCACTCCCATTTTCATGGAGATGTCGAGCGCTGTCATTCTTGCATTACTCCCATTTTCATGGAGATGTTGACCGTTTTCATATCTGCATTACTCCCATTATCATAGAGATGTCGAGCACTGTCATTCCTGCATTACTCCAATTTTCATGGAAATGTCGAGCGCTGTCATTCCTGCATTACTCCCATTTTCATTGAGATGTCGAGCGCTGTCATTTCTGCATTACTCCCATTTTCATGGAGATGTCGAGCGTTGTCATTCCTGCATGGCTCCCATTTTCATGGAGATGTCGAGCGCTGTCATTTCTGTATTACTCTCATTTTTATGGAGATGTCGAGCGCTGTCATTTCTGCATTACTCTCATTATCATGGAGATGTCGAGCGCTGTCATTCCTGCATTACTGCCATTTTCATGGAGATGTCGGCCGCTGTCATTCCTGCATTACTCCCATCATGGAGATGTCGACCGCTGTCATTTCTGCATTACTCACATACTCTCATTTTCATGGAGATGTCGAGCGCTGTCATTTCTGCATTACTCCCATTTTCATGGAGATGTCGAGCGTTGTCATTCCTGCATGGCTCCCATTTTCATGGAGATGTCGAGCGCTGTCATTTCTGTATTACTCTCATTTTTATGGAGATGTCGAGCGCTGTCATTTCTGCATTACTCTCATTTTCATGGAGATGTCGAGCGCTGTCATTCCTGCATTACTGCCATTTTCATGGAGATGTCGGCCGCTGTCATTCCTGCATTACTCCCATCATGGAGATGTCGACCGCTGTCATTTCTGCATTACTCCCATACTCTCATTTTCATGGAGATGTCGAGCGCTGTCATTTCTGCATCACTCCCATTTTTATGGAGATGTTGAGCGCTGTCATTGCGCATTACTCTCACTTTTACAGAGATGTCGAGCGCTGTTATTCCTGCATTACAGTCATTTCATAGAGATGTCAAGATCTGTCTTTTCTAGATTACTCTCATTTTTATGGAGATGCCGAGCGCAGTCATTTCTGAATTACTCCCATTTTTATGGAAATGTCGAGCGCTGTAATTTCTGCATTGCTCTCATTTTCATGGAGATATCGAGGATATCATTTCTGCATTACTTTCATTTTCATGGAGATGTCGAGTGCTGTCATTTTCATGGAGATGTTGAGCGCTGTCATTTCTGCATTACTCTCATTTTCATGAGATGTTTGAGCGCAGTCATTTCTTTATTACTCTCATTTTCACAGAGATGTCGAGCGCTGTCATTTCTGCATCACTCCCATTTTTATGGAGATGTCAAGCGCTGTTATTGCGCATTGCTCTCACTTTTACAGAGATGTCGAGGCTGTTGTTCCTGCATTACTCTCATTTTCATAGAGATGTCGACCACTGTCATTTCTGTATTACTCTCATGTTTATGGAGATGTCGAGTGCTGTCATTTCTGCATTACTCCCATTTTCATGGAAATGTCGAACATCATCCTAACTAGCAGTCCAATAGCAGTCCAATAGGCAATTAGTGCCTGGATATATTAGAATCAGCACAAGACCCTTAGGACAGACCCACAAACATAAATATAAACATTTACCAATGGAGGTCAGGTTATGGGTCTGATGATGGTCTGGGGCGAAAGTTCCAGGCGACTGTTACCTAACCAGATGAAAAATGCAAAACTTGCTATTTTCCGACATGATATAAAAATAAAAATAAATGACATTATTGTCGTTTGAGAATAGCGAATTAGACGATAATTGATTTCTCTTGATGTGAGTGATTCTCATAGGGGGCGCACTCTCAGTGGAGTGCACGTGGCGTGTAGAACGCCAGTTTTTGCCATTCAGCGTTGGATGACTGACCAGTTAACACGTTAAAATTTTAGATTGGGTGGTATTATGTTACACAGCGAGAGACCTATCAGTGGACACGCTAGTACACATGGAAAAGAAAAAACTATAGATAAGTATCGTTAATTTACAAACGGCATTTATAGGATCAGTAGTTTAGCTGGCACAGGTGTAAATATTTAATTATTTATTTGTGTTTTCTACACGATTGATAAGTCGTACATGTCTTTTCATTACCTCAGGTTTCAAAACACTTCGAACAAGATGAATATTCTGAAATGTTTATATTTACTCAGAAAATGATAATAGCAAGGAGGAGATATTGTTCATGGTGGCTGTCAATTATTGTAAAATGTTTACAACACAATTTTAGTTTTGTATTTCGTCAAACGTTGCTTGCACGCGAACATGTAGGTTGAGTGAAGCTAAGACTGGTTTCCACAGTTATAGTTTTGTTTTCACTGAAAAGAAAGATAACTCAGTCTTATTATGTTTTAATGAATGAGGGGCGGTCTTTCTTAGTAAGTGGTGGGCGTGGATGCCTGGTTTAATTGTTGGGACGATGGACGTCTCTCGGGCGTGGCTGCCTTTAAGAATTGCTGCGACGGTAAACGTCTCGGGCGAATGCCCTGTTACAACTTGCGCATGATACATGTTGGGAAATTGGTTTATTTGAAATAGAAGATGTACATATATACAGAAATAATGATAGAAAGTATGCAAAATATTTGTCTAGTCTAGTATGCAGAGTACTGAAGTTGACTAAATAGGAATATATCTGGAATATTTAAGCCCAATGGCGTCACATACTGTGTGAACCTCTTAATACAATGTCAGCCGTAATAAACCTATACTTTTATGTATATACCGTATGTGTGGTGGGCTGTTTGTCCGAAATCATTGATGGCTCATGCCATGAAACCTAATATGGTTATATCAGAGCGTATGACATTTGGTATTACATGCAGGTATCTGCATACTCGTATATGAATATAATACCCTGTTTCGGGTGGTAATAAAGGCGTATGTCCGGTGCAACGAGCCGGTATCGGCTTGTTGGAAACTATGTGCGGGTATCTGCACATAAGGTGAAGTATAAATGGAAGTAGACTGATGTATGTGATAATAATAATAATAATTATAATAATTAAGGAAAAACCAAAGCCTTGAGAAACGTGTTGATGAAACATATTGGGTGATGTTGTAGTTGACATGTAAGCCATGTGAAGAAATGTGGGTTAAATGTATATGTAAATAAATGCGAAATTAGCTCCCCTTTATTGGGGTGACAAATTACCGTATGCCATGTGGCAGCGATTAGGTATCGGCTTATCGGTTACTATGTGCGCGTATTTGCACATAGGGTTAGATATGTGTAGATGTATTAACGTTTTAAATGGTCAAAACTCGGGCATAGCTGCCTATTAAAACTGCTGAGAAAATAGATTTTTCGGGCGAATGCCCAGGTGCAACATGCTCGTGACGCATGTTTGTCAAATATAAGATGTATAAAGAAATATTTAATTTTAAAATGGGATAAATAATAATGTATTTGTGATGTATGCTTGGGAATGTTGTATTTGAAATGCGAGATACTTGTAGAAACAGACAGTTTAAAGGGGGCATATACAATGAAACCGATATTAAAATGTTTTAAACATACCTGGAATGTATATAGATTGTCTAAAATGACTAGTTATAATGTTATATGTATATATTTATGTATATATAGTGCTAATGTGGGTAATGACACTGGTGGTAGTGACATCGTCGGAAGTGATGTGGCAAAGTGAGAAATAATACTAATACTAGTATTGCTTTCTTTTTAAAAATGGTAAATGCATATAATTGCAAGTAAGTTTGGTGTATGTAGTTCAATACACAATTCATAATGAATACTATTTGTTTTCAGATATTTCCTTTCGATATTGCGTTCCAGAACAGGAGTGTTTTGGTAGAGAACAGTGACGCAAATTCAGATTTCATATTAAGATTGATGTACCAGCCGGTTACAATTATCAATGACGGTTAAAGTAAGAAAACTTTAAACAAGTGATACGTTTTGAGAGGAGGAACACTTGATTGTCGTGTCATTCCGTGTGATGTTATTTCGTGTGGACACGAATTTAGACTGTAAGATTCAACCGTAGACCTTTTTGCTACATGCGGATTGCTACATGCATGGTAAAACTTGGAACAATTACTTGTCGAGTGATTTCATGAGAGGTGCACGCATTTTGACTGTTTGATTCAACAGTATGTAATGTTAATACGAGCTCCCCTGTATAGGACACAAGAAAACGTGGTTTTGCGTGTAAAGTATGTGACTATAATATACCCTGCTTGGGTGGTAAAGGGCGTATGTCCGGTGCAATGAGCCTGTATCGGCTTATTGGTTTCTATGTGCGGGTATCTGCACGTAGGGTTAGGTAAAAATGCAAGGAAACTGATGTATGTGATTCGTAATTTATATTGAAATGTTAGCTCCACTATATAGGTACTTACCGGTAAATAGACGTATGCCATGTTACAGCGATTCGGTATCGATTTGTTGGTTAATAATTACACATCGGGTTATAATTTATGTGAAAACATGTGATGTTAGCTCCCTAATGTAACGCTGATCTTTCACTATGTGTCATTACAGCTTATATGCTTTGGTTTGCTATGTTATTGATATGAGTATTCATTGAGTTGTGCAGGTTATTATAAAATGCTGATATAAAGTTGTGTTAAACAATTGTTGACATGTCGTTCTGTACGGTTCAATATGTGCATCACTTAAATGATTTTTACTATTGAACTATTGATATATTCTAAGAAACATTGCATACAATAATTGTTGATTTCTAAACTTTATGAACTGTGTCAATATGTATTTTGCATGCTACGATTACTCACCCACTCCGAGTCGCCATATTATCGTTTATTCGCGTTGTCATAAATCACCATCGGTAGAAATCATTTCGCAATTGAATTTAGAACAAACTGCTTCCATTGTTACTTGATGACATTCATTAATATTGTTTTATTCCAGTAAATGACTTTTTGACAGATCCAAAACTTTCCAAAGTCAGCCATACTTATTCTGGTCCATTCGAATTACTCGACGTTTTTCATTCAAGCTATGTTTCTAGATGTAGCGATTGACACCGTGACGTCAATCTCGGACTGTGACGCATTACTATTTTTTGATTGGCTAACGTCCGTATAAATACTTTCGAACCGCGAATTTCAAATCAGTGTTTATTCACTACTTGATGTGTATGGTCTAAGTACCAAAGACGCATTTTTCGCCCATTTCCAAATATTGCCAATTGGTATATTATAGACCATCATGGACGCATCCACTGAAGAGGTATATTGGTTATTATTGGTACAGCATTAAAATAGTACTGAAAGTACTTGATAAATACAATGTTGCCAATATATACCAAAATTCTCCAACTCCGTAAAAATCTCAAAAAAAGCCCGATGCATTTGTAAACATCCGCCGCTTTTTGGCAATTGACAAAATGTCATCAAAAGCTTTATCTAAATACTAAAATTCACTCAGAGTGGGTAGCTATACATTTAAAAACATGTATGTTGTTTTATTTACGCCACGTTACCAAATGTTTGTTCTAATATAGTTTCCATTTCCATGTTTATAAAATGTCTAGAAAAACATAATAAATAAATGTTGAAGACATAATAAAAAGTTAAACATGAAACTTTACTTCTAGCCTCCACGTTTTCATTTCCTTACCAAGTAAATTAAATAATAGCCAAAAGCCAATGATCAGACGAACCCTTACGGTAATATTGAAACCCGGTATTAAACAGGTATATTACCAATATATACCAAAGTTGGTTAAAAACCAGGATTTCATCATTACACTTATATATGGGTGGACATAGGCTTATACCTTATTGCAACGAATCGGTTTTTTGCGCATAGGGTTAGAATTATATATTAAGTGCATGTGATATGTTTTATGGGATTCATGTCCCTGGGAACATAAAATGTAAAACGTGCTTATGATACTGAAATTTAAATAGGTTTACATGAGAGCTTAAGTAAGAAACAGAACTTGTTTAATATCAATTACAAGGAGTCTGAGTCGATTAGACATGGGACGTATTTATGTTTAAATTCTATGAAATAGTGTACAAATATTTTGGCTTTAGTCCGAACTGTTTTATATCAATTACAGGTAGTCAGTGTTGCGTAAACACAGGAGGTAAACATGTTTAAATTCTATGAAATTGTGATGATTGGGTTTTAAACAAACTTGTTTTATATCAATTACAGCATGAAGTCATTGTCGGATAGACACAGGGCGTATTTAGATTTAAATTCTAAAGTCTAGTGTACCAAATACCGTGGTTTTAAACAGAAATTGTTGCATATCAATTACATGGAGTGGGTGTCGTGTAGACACAAGACGTATTTATGTTTAAATTCTAAGGAATAGTGTAGCAATATCTTGGTTTAGAAATGTACCATATGTCATATGTTTAATAATGGAGATTTTAAATACATATATGTCATATTTTGGTTTTAAACAAAGTTGTTTTATATCAATAACATGGAGTCAGTGTCGGATAGACAGACGTATTGAGGTTTAAATTCTATGGCATAGTGTACCAATATCTTAGTTTAGAAATGTATCATATGTTATATGTTTAATAATGGAGATTTTAATTCATAAATGTCATATTTTAGTTTTAAACAAAACTTGTTTTATATCAATAACATGGAGTAGTTGTCGGACAGACACAGGACGTATTAAATTCTAAGGTCTAGTGTACCAATACCTTGGTTTTAAACAGAAATTGTTTTATATCAATTACATGGAGTCAGGGTCGGATAGACATAGGACTTATTTATTACCAATATCTTGGTTTAGAAATGTCTCATATGTCATATGTTTAATAATGGAGATTTGAATTCATATATGTAAGTTACTTGGATACTAATATTGATTGTTACACTTTTGAGCCCGTTCTTTTAGTTCAGTCGGTCGTCCAATGGCTTATACCAATAAATAATAAATATACATTTATAACATATTGTTGTTGTCGTGTTACTCCTATGAGAAGGGTGAGTGATAACAGAAATGACATTATTGTCGTTTGAGAGTAGCGAATTAGACGATAATTGATTTCTCTTGATGTGAGTGATTCGCATAGGGGGCGCACTCTCAGTGGAGTGCACGTGGCGTGTAGAACGCCAGTTTTTGCCATTCAGCGTTGGATGACTGACCAGTTAACACGTTAAAATTTTAGATTCTTAGTAAATCCTGTTGCAGTAACTTATATATTATGGACTTGAAGACATTTCAGGATATTGATGTTGTCCGAGCTGTATTGGTTCCATTGATTATATAAACGTTTGTACTTTTGATAGTTAAAGATCAAGTCCGAGATCTTATCCTGAGTGATACCTTGAATAAAAATGTTATCGGATACATGTTTCCCATACTTGGGTTTTTCGCGGACGGCTCGGTATCACATTGATGGTGCTCTGTTTAAAGTACGACGTGATTGGTGGAGCTGGTGCAGTGGGGATGACATTTTATATCTTAGAAATAATAACGTTTGTTTAATACAGTTTAATTTTAATTTATCACCAGTGATATCAAGTAATTCCGTCGAAGGAAATTGTATTATATAAGGGAGAATACTGGGATGATTGTATGCTAAAACAGTAGATATAAAATCGTATCTCCTTTGCTTATTCAGTTGTCGGGAAGTATTGCGTTTGCTTTATATGTACTGTATAGTTCGCGTAAGCGATCTGGGATCAGTTTGGCATATGTCATGTGAAAATAATAGACTGGCGCAAGTCTGTGATGAGAGACTGCTATATAAAGGTGCAGTTCCTTATGTATCGTGTTATAAATTAAAGGTTAAGTAATTAATGTTAATAAGGTCAGTCAGTCGGTCGTCCAATGGCTTATACCAATAAATAATAAATGTACATTTATAACATATTGTTGTTGTCGTGTTACTCCTATGAGAAGGGTGAGTGTTAAGAGAAAACAGTTATATATACTTACAATATACAGGTGTTGAACATCCTCTTCAAAATATTCACTCAATTAAACTCATTCAAATTCATTGTTTTAAACTGTTACAATTTCATTGAAAAGAAATACACATAACACACCATTGCCTATATAAACACATGATAACTGGTTATTTATGCAAAACTACCACAATTTCTTGAACACATGTGTTTCTAATAGAATAATCTCTGCAGGATACTGCTTGATACTGCATCAGATCAAAAGAAATTGCATACTACCTTGTCAATAATAATTACCCCACCCCCACACCACAAACTATCATAAATTGTATTTCTACATTACTGTACACTTATATTATTCTGATATTAAGCATTTATTATCTTTGTAATTTTTTGAGTTTTAAATACATGTTATTTAACATATGTGTGCTTAAATTTCAAAGTCGATTTTATATTTGTTAAATTTATGGATAGTTCCTATATAATAATTCACAATGTCTTAAACTATTAAATTGACTTGTCATCATGGTCATGTTAATGCAGAGTAATACTAATATCATTTTGCACTTGGGACACAATTTTAGTTGTTCTGGTTTTAAATTTTGTTTGGTATTTAAATATACAGACGCCCTATATCAATCGAGTTTTTCTTTGTAGGCTTGTCTTTATTTGTAACTTCATGTTCACCAGCTCATGTCGAAATCGGGTATTTAAGCGAGCAAATATAGCGCATGAAATCATTTACTGTATATACATCGACCAGTGCACATCGTACCTATACAAGGTAACAGTAATTTTTACCGAAAAAACAAGTTAGCTTCTTTCGGGGCTCGAACACACGACCTTCTGAGTTCAAGTCCTGTGCTCTATCCACTGAACTACAACGCTACTTGAGAAAATAGTATACTAACTACCATATATTATGAGGCAAAATAGCTTAACATATTTGAACGCAACTAAAGATGGTTCAATACATATGCAGTCCATATTGTCGCACGTGTAAATTAACACTGCCTGGTGTAAAACTGTATCTTATCAATATGAAACTAATACTTCGTCTCAAATCAACCATATATCGACTTGTTATTAGCGCTTGATGAGTTTTATGCGCGCTCTTGTTATTATGTAATGCCTATTTAGTGTTAAAAATGCTACACAATACCAATAAATAGCAGTGGTCTAGAGGTTCAGCGTACATCTTTCAAATCTTACAAGTGCAAGACTGTGGTTCAAATCCCGTTTCGGGCAACTATTTTTTTATCACATATATTCTGGAGCCGTATATTTATCGATGTTACCTGTACGGAGGCTAAATAAAATTGTGAAATTTTATCTATCTTAAGTTTTTGTTTTGGCACGCTTTGTTGCACTAGGCATTTTGGCGTGCTTTTCATATGTTGATTATACATTCTATATTTCATAATTATTTTATACATAGGGAATTTATTTATTCATTCGTATTCGTTACTAGGCGGCAAGAGCTAAGCAGACGTAAGTATTGTCTATGGCGGATTACTGTATGTATATTTACTATAGTTGTTTCTATTATATTAGGCCAGGGACACCAATGAGCTTCGCAGGTATATTACTTATTAAATTGCTGTCAACAATTGTCACCAAACAATGAAATTTTACGTATCGATTTCTCCTTATATACCGACTTTTGGGGTGTTCGTCGATTTGAAACTGCTACACACGTGACTCATTCATATTCATGAGTTATTACCAGTTAAAATAGGGACTGTACAGCTTTAAGGGGGAATTGACCTATTGGAAAATTTAAGGGTACGCATATAAACTATATATATTTGTAAATTTGAAAATATTTGCGATTTGAATCTGAATTTAGTTCAGATTTGAATCTGAATTTAGTTCAGATTCAAATCGCAAATATCAGAGGGTAATAAGGGGAAGTGCCGAGTATAAGTGCCGAGTATAAGTACTACAACTCTATCGTCATTCACTATAGTTATTGCCCTTGGTAAAGTTATAATTCTTGTGCGAAGAATAAGTCAAAAACTACTAATGGAACTGCAATGAAACTTCGCACAATGAAATAGGGTAGTGAGAGGTCCATGTCTCTGTCTGTCCGTCCGTCTATCCGGATATCTTGTTTTTAATTGGTTTTGTTTTGGTTGAATGGTGTTTTATATCAATTTTTACACATGTTAGGCCATATATGACAGTCAATGTTTCTGTGGTAGAGGCAGATCACCATATTGTTTACTAGGCAGAACCAGTACTGTATACCTCCCGCCAACTGAAGAAAAAATTCAAAAGTTGTCGTATCGCAGTAATACAGCATGGTTTTCGTATCGAGTCTATCTGTCATTGGTCATATTCGTTTGCTAAACAATTACCAGTATGCTCGCAGGGGATCAACACTTGTAAAACTTGTTCCAAACATACACGTTGTGCAATCACAAAAGTGGTTTAGGTAATAGCTCATGGTAAAGTGGAAAACACATGTTTTGTCAAAGATTATTTTGATTTTAAGCAGTGTTGTTAAATTATCTTTCTTTATGGAAAGCCGTTTGGGATCCCCGCTAAAAACCAAACAGCTTTCCATACTTTCTTATACTTGAAAATGTTTTTAAACAATATCTTTATGTAAGTGCATGCAAATATTTAAATACCAAACTGGCATTTACAAAATACCTCGGTCAAGAATCATCTGTCGACTCATTTACTAACACACACACTTTTCCCAAATCCTCAAATTATTTGCTATTGTACTGTGTTCTTCTGTCTCATTGCTATATAGAAGGGAATATATATCTTAGTTGTGTGTTTATTGTTGAACATGTAGCGTAATACAATAACATGCAGGTGGGAAGATATATGTAGGGGCCATTCCCAAATATTTCAGATGGTTTAACATTTCATAAGGCGTCCTATCATTGTGTCAGATGATATCTGACACGCAACTCTATGTTACTAAGTTAAGATTTAATTACATCATACTTGCAATCCGATGTTTGCAGTTATTATCCCAAAATATCTTCTGAATGTTTAAGGTTATTGCAGTCATCATTCTATCTTACGAGCACACATTTTTGTTCTGATAATGTCTGTATTACTGAAACAAAACACCACAACTTACGTCAAGATGATATCTTAAAGTTAATAGATAGAGCCTCAAACGTTTTGAATTCTTAAATTGTTTTTATCATGCATGCTGCTTATTCGTTGTTTAATAATGTATACATTGGTAACATGTTTTAAGCAATAAAACCCAATCTCATTTGCGGACATTCTTCATGTACTTCACCGACATATATATATATATACAACTTACATAGTTTTGAATCCCAACTCTATATATAAACACAATATAAATGGTTTTAACCAGCCATACCAAACAACGAAATTGGACCACCGAACTAATAGTTACCAAGTCATACTTCATTTACGCATATTCAATAACCCAATTATTGTAAGAACCTGTGAATAAACCTATACTTTTAATTGGTACATATACATTATTATATGACCTGAATACCTGGATAGAGTTTTGATAAACGGTTGTGTAATACATGTAAGTAACATAGAAGAAATAACAAAAATCTGTATAAAGTTTAAGTTTTGTGATGAAGTTTTGGCGAACGGAGATAAAGCAGATCAGAATGGAAAAGTTTTATGGCGAATAAAGAAACGGCAAATCTGAATTTAAAAGTTTGTGGTAATGTTACGGCGTGCAATAAAAAAGTAAATCGGAATGGTAAAGTTTGTCGCAATGTTGTGGCGAACAAAAAAACTGCAAGTAAGTTTGTGGTGATGTTATGGCGAACGTTCCAAATAAATAAATGTTTCTGGCGAATGTATGACATTTTTGCGAGTTTGCGGCAAATTCGCCAAAGATTACCATGGTGTTTGCGGGAACATCACCGCTAGTGGGAAACATTGGCGAACAATTAAGAATTGTTCTGGCGAGCAAAATAGTTCGCTGCAACCTTGCAGCAAACTTGCAGCAACCTTGCAGCAAACTTTCTCATTTGGTAAGGATGGCGTTAATAAACTGATTAATAGAGGGAAAATCACAGTAAAGGTATGAACAATAAGTATACTAAAGTGTTATAATACATTATATGGGCAGTAAAGTAATTTGCATTAATTTGCAGTGATTTTATTTGCTTTACACATAAGCCATATATGGTAATTTAGAACTATGACGTCATAGGTTTCAAAATGGCAACTCCCATATCCTTTTAAAACAACCGTTTATTATCCGTTTTTTTATAATTCTTACAGCTTTTCCCAAGTTTTTAAGAACTCTTAATAAAGTAGCGTGTTTGGCAGTGTCCCTACATTCTCTTAACATTAACAAGTTTGTGTGTGTTGTGGGGGAGGTGGTGGTGGGGGTGGGGTGGTATGAACCCGATGATCAATGAAGATAACATTGAATAAACTAACAGAGTACTTTGACATCTCTATCCCCATTTCCTGTTTATCTGTGCATTTCCTCTCATACAGTTTCCAGTTCTACTTTTCCACACAGTTCCTATCACCATATTCTACATTCAAATACATAGATCCACTGCTGCTGCTTGCCATGCAACACTTTATTCCCCAAAATGTGTTCATGTGGGAAACAGCTGAACCCATGCATTGCAGTCAATGTTTTCATCATTCAGTACTTCTGTACTGTGGTTATATATAGGGAAACAGCTGAACCCATTCATTGCAGTCAATGTTTTCATCATTCAGTACTTCTGTACTGTGGTTATATATAGGGAAACAGCTGAACCCATTCGTTGCAGTCAATGTTTTCGTCATTCAGTACTTCTTTACTTTGGTTATATATAGGGAAACAGCTGAACCCATTCATTGCAGTCAATGTTTTCGTCATTCAGTACTTCTTTACTTTGGTTATATATAGGGAAACACCTGAACCCATTCATTGCAGTCAATGTTTTCATCATTCAGTACTTCTGTACTGTGGTTATATATAGGGAAACAGCTGAACCCATTCATTGCAGTCAATGTTTTCATCATTCAGTACTTCTGTACTGTGGTTATATATAGGGAAACAGCTGAACCCATTCATTGCAGTCAATGTTTTCGTCATTCAGTACTTCAGTACTGTGGTTATATATAGGGAAGCAGCTGAACCCATTCATTGCAGTCAATGTTTTCATCATTCAGTACTTCTGTACTGTGGTTATATATAGGGAAACAGCTGAACCCATTCATTGCAGTCAATGTTTTCATCATTCAGTACTTCTGTACTTTGGTTATATATAGCGAAACAGCTGAACCCATTCATCGCAGTCAATGTTTTCATCATTCAGTACTTCTGTACTGTGGTTATATATAGGGAAACAGCTGAACTCATTTATTGCAGTCAATGTTTTCGTCATTCAGAACTTCTGTACTGTGGTTATATATAGGGAAACAGCTGAACCCATTCATTGCAGTCAATGTTTTCGTCATTCAGTACTTCTGTACTGTGGTTATATATAGGGAAACAGCTGAACCCATTCATTGCAGTCAATGTTTTCATCATTCAGTACTTCTAATTAAAGTAATTAAAACAAGTTGTAAACTTTTGTATCTACCAAATTAAAGCTAGTTTGTCTACACGGCAAATTTAGCAACATTTATAAGTAAACTGTACGATAAAGGCATTACATTATTTAAAAAATAGGACATCATTTACGGTGAATTATCGTGTAATATATCACGGTTTGGGTGAGTGAAATTATTGTTTACAATTGAGAACAAACAGTGATATATTTAAGAAATAATAAATATGTACCTGTGTTTTATCGGTGAATAAAATACAGTTAGGAGTTCGGATTCGTAGTAATTAAATCACGAGTGCGTTAGCACGAGTGATTTAATTACTTGCATCCGAACGACTAACTGTATTTTATTCACCGATAAAATACTGGTACGTATTTATTATTTCGATTCTAACACAACAGTGATATCTTTCGCATTGCCTTGCTTATTCTCCTAACTTTGTAAACGTTACAGTGATATATCGTTGAATATAACAGGGTGACTATACCACATGACCTATGACGTCATTATTGCTAATTCTTGAAGAAAACAATTGTAAACATTCGCCCACATTGAAAGCTTCAGAGTGCGATAAGATTTTTATTTCGTAACCATTTTCTACCAAAGAAAGCGCATTCGAACGCAAAAAATGTACGCTACCCTCGACTGGTATCATTTTTTTGTGAAAGTTGGTACTTTTGGCAAACACTTTGGAAAACTTCTGAAAATGCACCAGAACAAATTGCTAATCCATAAAGCGTACTTTAATTTTGCGCATATCATGAACAAAATCCATGCATATAGCCCGTTTTTATCACGAAAACTTCCACAATATTATTTCACATCAGGTAAGCGAAAGGGTTTTGTGTCAAAGAACCAGTTCAAAAAAATTAATGCATTTTTAAATTATGCTAATCCGTGAAGTCGATTATTTTATGCTTAAGTCCTTTGTGTTGTCAATTATCTAAAACTTAAGTTTTTATCGCTATTTTGTCCGTCGACAGACTTTGTCCGTCGCTGTTGTCTTCCGTCGTCATCGTAAACATTTAAACAACATCTCTGAAACTACTGGGCGATATTTCACAGGAATGATTTTCTGGGTGGTTATCTCTCAATATTATTTAGAATCTGACAATCAACCCAGAACTCGGATTGTCATGCCAACAGAAGGAAAATATAGGAAGGTGGGATATAGTCTTGCAGTTTTATATTCCAGAAAAGTCCATTATAAACCCTTACTAAACACAGGGCTTTATATATGACGAGGATATGACACGGCAGTACAAACGCTGTATTCAACTGAAAAACTTGTCGTACAGGTAAGTTTATCGATTATACGCTGCATTTATCGACTTTTACTACGCTTATCGTAGCGGTATGCGAGAGGCCTCGATGTACGGAGCACCCATCTACATTGCAAATAGACATTATATATCCTTGTTTTACTGATTTTTTTATATATTTTACTTTGCCAGAAAGCCAAATAAATAACCTTTGTAATGGTGTAATTTTATTCCAAATATTAAACGGTTAAATAAATAGGCAAAATCTCGAGTTGGAACGGAAATGTATCGCATTTTTGCTTTTCTTAAACGTTTACGCACATCACCACGTGTTTGTTGTTTTGGTCATCAAACATTTATTGTTTAATAAATATTTAAATAAGATGCATGGCTAGAAAGACAAATAAATAACCTTTCTAATGGTGTAATTATATTCCAAATAACGGTTAAATAAATAGGTAAAATCTCGAGCTGGAAAGGAAATAGATCGCATTTTTTCTTTTCTTAAAGCGTTTACGCACATCACCGTGTGTTTATTGTTTTGGTTACATGTATTGTTTAATGAATATTTACATGAGATGCATGGTTAGAAAGCCAAATAAATAACCTTTCTATTGATTGATGTTATTTCGAACAATTTCTTCAAAGGTTAAATGAACGAGGAGAATCTCGAGTCGGTCAATAAAAGCGTTGCCGCAATCATCAAGCGGTTCTTTTTTTTCAGTAGAGATAATGTTTGTGACCATAACAAAACATTTAAAAGATTTATTAAGTGAGCAAAATTAAATTATCTTTTTTAACTTTTCTAAAGATGTTTGTTAACAACAACTGGTAAAACCTCGACTGCATTGTGTGAGCAATTAAAAATCGTGTGATTAATGTATTCTATTGACATGTATCGGTAAAAAAAAGTAAGACCGGCAAACGTGGTAATGATAATTCGAACCACACATTATTAGTGTTTGTTTGTTTTCTTCTCGGTTTTAAAGTCGGCTGATTTAGTCTTTTAACCAGCTAAAATTGTTGACAAAATCTAATTGCAATGATTATAAAATGCTCTCATTTCCAAGTTAGTTGCTGCAAAACGTAATTGTAAGTATCTTTTTCACGATATGCGCGGGTTATTCTTGTTTTTAGCACATTTTGATGACTTTATTGTGTGTTTTGTTCTCAAACCAGGATGTGTGAAATTGCGATGAACAAAAGATGACCGACGTTCGTGCAGTTTCTTTTTTTATACGCCTTTCACGCTTTTTGTATAATTGTCGATCTTTGTTTATCGTACAAAACATATGCAATTTGTGTTTGGTGTAGTTTTTAAGTGGGTTATGATTTTGATCTGAACAATATATATATATTTTAACTTGGCATTTTCAACATGCTTTTTTCTCTCAGCTGGATTAGCATGTATATTTTATGGAAGGGTAAACTTTTTGTCTCTCAATTAAACCGTACCTCTTGCGAACTGGTTCTTTGGCACAAAACCCTTTCGCTTACCTAATGTGAAATAATATTGTGGAAGTTTTCGTGATAAAAACGGGGTATGTTCATGGATTTTGTTCATAATATGCGCAAAATTAAAGTACGCTTCATGGATTAGCAATTTGTTCTGGTGCATTTTCAGAAGTTTTCCATAGTGTTTGCCAAAAGTACCAACTTTCACAAATAAATGATATCAGTCGAGGGTAGCGTATATTATTTGCGTTCGAATGCGCTTTCATTGGTAGAAAATGGTTAAGAAATAAAAATCTTATCGCACTCTGAAGCTTTCAATGTGGGCGAATGTTTACAATTTTTTTGTTCAAGAATTAGCAATAATGACGTCATAGGTCATGTGGTATAGTCACCCTGTATAACGAGATATTTTAAACTAGGCTATATAGTGCGGGTGTATTAGAATTCAGTATAACAATTTAGTCTCTTACCTTTTGACAAAATGCCGACAATTTTCAAATTCCTTTCTGACACTGTTTGTTAGTTTAAACGTTGTTCGTATATCTGCTTGTGGAACTTAATTACTCCAGCTATATAATGAAACACCATCTGCCTGGTACATTGAAACGTATTGATCGGGACATTGACATGTTTTTCTTATCAAAGTACTGCATATAGATATTCCGGTCTCCGATCATAATCATAGTGGCGTTAACGTCTAATACCTTTTAAAGGGACACAGGGCAATCTTGAAGTTTTTATCAAGCGTCAAAATAAGCGCACAAATTTATTAATCCAGTATCGTTTTCGCTTTAAACCAGCCTGCATATAATTAAATAACAGTTTGTGTTTTCTTCTTAATGTATTATAAGTTTAAATATATACTTCAGGCCAAAAGATTTGCACGGTTCATAAAATATAACAAAATTCCTTCTAAACGTACCCAAATTTAATATTTTCAATCGTACGTATCGAACCGTGAAGTGACCTATAATGTGTGGGGCTTTACAATGTCGCCCTGACTATGAATCAGTAGTGTTATTGCTTGTTGTCCTTGGGGGTCGACGAGCACAAACACGTGTGGCTTTAAAGTGGGTACCGTTTATGCAGGTGTTTTATGGAGTGGGAGCGAATACCGCTTATGCAGGTGCTAGAGGGCGTGGGATGAGATACCGCTTATGCAGGTGCTAGAGGGCGTGGGAGAGGATACAGCTCATGAATGTGCTAGAGGGCGTGGGGTGGGGGGGGGGGGGGGGGGGGGATACCGCTTATGCTGGTGCTAGAGGGCGTGGGAGGAGATGCCGCTTATGCAGGTGCTAGAGGGCGTGGGGGGAATACCGCTTATGCAGGTGCTAGAGGGCTTGGGAGGGGATACCGCTTATGCAGGTGATAGAGGGCGTGGGAGGAGATACCCCTTATGCAGGTGCTAGAGGGCGTCGGAGGGGATACCGCTTATGAGGTGCTAGAGGGCATGGGGGCGTGGGAGTGGATACCGCTTATGCAGGTGCTAGAGGGCGTTGAAGCTATTGCACTCTCATATATAGACTCGATATGCTCTCTCTTGTTTGTGTTCGTTGCTTCCAATGAATCCTCTTTAAATAACACCATGGAGGAGCCCTAGTACATACAATAGGTGGTGTGTATATAACATCATGGAAGAACATGGTAAATGCAATATATGAGTGTTTATATAACACCATGGAGGAGCCTGGTACATACAATAGGAGGTGTTTATATAAAACCATGGAGGAGCATTATACATACAATAGGTGAGTGTTTATATAACACCATGGAGGAGCCTGGTATGTACAATATATAGGTGAGTGTTTATATAACACCATGGAGGAGCCTGTTACATACAATAGGTGGTGTTTATATAACATCATGGAGAGCCTGGTACATACAATAGGTGAGTGTTTATATAACACCATGGAGGAGTCTGGTACGATTTGACTTCTCCGTGACAGATACATATGCCATGTCTTTGCCCTATACACAAATGAGAGATGTGGGCATATGATACGGATGTGAACATGGAAAACTCGACGACTTGGTTTAAAACATCAATATTAATCCATATGGAGTTCACATTGCTAGCAGTTGTACATATTATTAAATATCGCCTAAAAGTGTAAATATATCACAAAACAAGCATTTCGTATATAGCCTTAAATAACTATATGAGTTAATAATTGGTCTACACCAAAAACTAGCAGAGTCGTCGAGTTTTCCCGACCAAACTTGTTCATTAACAATATTCTAATTGATTGTTTTATTGGGCTTAGTTTAGTGCATTGTGACAACGCAGTATGCCATACTGCTGCAGGATGCCATTTATATGGTTAACTGCAGCAGTTTATATGGCTTACTGCTGCAGTATGGCATACTGCGACGCAAGGTGTAACGCAGTGCTACATGTGTACTTTTGCATATGGCAAAGTGCAGCAGTGCTTTGTTAAAGGGAATGTAGCGACACAGCCAAACCATCTTTATTAGTGAGAGTTGTGAAATACTTGAATAAGGGTGAAAGAATTATCAAAATCGGATGATAAACAAAGAAAAATATGATCATTTAAAGTTTCTGTTGAAACGGATATGGAAGCGGCCATCTTGAGAGCTATGACATCACGGTTCTAAATGACCATATATGGAAATATTTATAAATATGAAAATTTACTGATTTATAGGAAAAAAATGACAGCAACTGTATGAAAAATATGCAATATCTTTTGGCAATAATGCTTTATATGACCAGTAAAAAAAACTCATATATTTGCATTGATTTTCTTCGTTTTAAATGATATTTATCAATATTCCATATATGGTAATATGTAACTATGACGTCATAGTTCTAAAAATGGCGGCTCCCATATTCGTTTCAGAACAACCTTTAAATGGTCATATCTGTTTTGTTTATCATCCGATTTTGATAATTTTTTCACCTTTTCCCAAGATTTTTAGTCGCTACACTCCCTTTAATTTGAGATTATGTTAACAAAAACTCTTATTAAATTATCAAAATAAAACAATTTGATAAAACTGTTTCTATATAAATGAATCTGGTCGATAATTTCTTGTAATAAAACATAAAACGGACAAAATCTTAACAATTTCTTGTTTATGTGGAAATCTGAAAACTTATTCAAAATTATGTTAAATTGCAGATCTTGGTTTTTCAATGGTTTACAACATTTCATATATACATTGTACAATCATATTAAAGGATTAGAATGAAAGCAAACTGCTTATATAATTCTTCTCCTATGAAAGATTGTTTGTAATGAATAAAAATGACGGTTATATTTTCAAAATTTAGAGCTGGGAACTTCATCCAAAACATTACAAGTTTAGCAAGAAATAACAAACAGAACATACAAACTTTCAGCAAAAAGGAAATGCTAATGCAAACAAAATGAAGCTAATGTAATTTAGATTCAAACAATACAAACATGATAGATTATATTCATGATATTGGAACGAAATGAGAAATTATATATGTATTTTTATAAAAAAAAATCGTGCAATAGTAGAATGAATAAAACGTATTTTCTTGGTAATTTAATTGTTTTGGTTTGAAAAGTATCCAGATTTATTTTGTTCGTCAATGTTGTTTGTTTAGTTAGATACGCACTATGCCATGTGGCCGTGTTTCTGGAGTATTTTTCCACATGGCATACTGCGATCCTACATGAGGTCTTCGAGTCCGCCTACTATTGTGCTAGCAGTTACAAACTATAATATCGTAAATAATTTAAACAGTTAAGTACAAATCGATTGGACGTGAACAAATTTCTAAAGATAACAGTCATTTATTGCAATATACGTATTCAGGGTTGGGATGACGTTTATTAATCTAGGTAGTGAAATCAGATTAAATATCCGTTCAAAGGAGCTTTCGAAATTACAATTAAATAAAACTTTGTTGAAATCAGGCAAACTTACTTTTCCTAGAACAAAACGCAGAAACATTTACGTTTAAAACCCCCACAAACGAAGTTTGAGAGGGGGTACATGTATACTGGAGTCACAATTAGGGGCGGTCTGTTGGTCATTTCGGTTGGTCGGTCTGTCAATTGGTCCTTATATCTGTTGCAGCGGTTTTGTGGCGCGAACTACTTCTATATTTCTGAAGATATTGGCTTGAAACTTGATATACATGGGCATCATCAAGTGTAGATGGGTCAAACCACTGTATTTAGTTTAAACAATCTTGTGGAGCGAACTCGTACTTCAACAGTTTTCGAGATATTGCTTTCACACTTGGTATACATGATCGACATTAAGTGGAGAATTTGGTGCGGCACAGTTTATGACTTGCAGAGTAATTGCCCTCGTGAGAGGAAGCTGAAAGTGGATAAATATCGGACATGGTAATGATTCAACAAAAAAAATGTTGACGCCCGTCCGCCGCCCGCCCGATATTCGCCAGTCTGTAAGCCGGTTTTTGAAAACCCGGCTCGAAACTATGGCTTAATTAATTTATTTGTTGAACTGATAACTAATATTCCCTTTACTTAATTAACTTACATCAAAATGAGCGATGACATACTGCAGCAGCCCCTCGATAGGTATCAAAGAACTGCTGCACTGAGCCATTTTAAAACAGTATATGTAGTACTGCAGCAGTCATTACTACGCAGTATGCCATAGCTGCTGCAGTGAGCCATATACACTAGTTCGGTATATTTGGACGTATCACTGCGCGATAACATTTTCCGCATTTGCACGTATTCATAATAACATTGACTGAAGAAATATATAACATTAGCCAATCATTATATCGATAAATATTTCCACAATTGCCATAATCAAAAGATCCAAGATTGAATCAGTATCTTTCATTCTTTATTTCCACATTCTTTATTTAGTATGCAACTAAAACACATTATGATGGTTTCACTCGTATTTCGATTGACAAACATTATTTTTCCAGACCGCTTCAATTAAGTCCGTTTAACGTTTAACAAGTGTGACACAAATATGTTTTGATACTTGAATTTATTATATACCTATCAATAATTATATGCATAGCACCTTCATTTTCTTACGGTGGAATACAATAACCTGGATCACCTAGAGGTTTTCTGAATCGGTATTAGTATGCTACTGAAAATAGATTCCGTATCACTATCCTACTTAAAATAGAACAGGGAAATTCCTAATAATGCTCGCATTTACACCAGTTTGCACGAGAACTTCAAGACGACGTTACGTCAAACAAACAAAACAAGTACGTCGCACCTATGAACTTTAACTGTAGCTACACCCCCAAATATATTAAGATACGACCATTTCCCATAAAAAAATAAGCCTTGAAACATTTAAAAACCTTCTTTATTGCATACGTATGCAAGAGAAATGTAAATATTTCTAATTTTTAATCATGCAGGAATTTTTAATCATATGCAGGAGTTCTCGTAGGTAAATGCCAGATCAAGGATCAAACTCGAGGCTCCGCCTCTCGTGAGATCCTTGATCTGCCATTTACCTACTCGAGGCGATACAAACTACTCTAGTAATAATCCTATTGTATTAGAACAGTATTTATCAAATATAGTTTATGCGGCGAACATTTTGAATTTTGACTCCTAACTCAGGTAGGTGTTTATAAAAACCTGTCGGCACCGCAACATAATATAGGTTAAATGGCACTAAGACGAATATAAACTCTCTGTTGTTTTTCCTTGTAAGAATGGTATTTTACGTCATTTTAGAACAGTGCATTTTTGTGGTAGAGGCCGACCAACCCACCTTTTCTGGGAAGAACCAATAATGTATACCATTCCGCCATCCGTAAGAACTTTCTGTAGCTTAGAATAATTCACACAGAGATAAACGTATGAGCACAGATTGAGACACTTCACAACTACTGGAGAAACGGTATGAGTGCAACCTTTGTTAACACCCTATTTGTCTTCTCTTACGATCATTCAAGGGCTAATTAGGTCCTCACAGTTCTTTTTTTTTTGACCGCCCCCAAGAACACTTGTGGACATTAATAAGTATAGCTAAGATTAATTAAACTAGCAGTACTATGTTTTGTTTAACAGACCACTTTTGATGTTAAAACAAAATACTGCGTTAATTAACATGACGATTTATATATCAAACTGTGATATTCACGCATCTGTAAAATGTATGAATCGTTGTTATCTATAATTACAATCATCTACATAAATTATCTTAAAATGAAAATTTGAAAATGGCAACATATTGAAACGAAATGGCAAAATACATGTCACGCTTCAAGAAGGACAATATTTATTTTACACACTTAGTCATAAACTACGGTGTTCCGTTAGGGCCATCGTGCCATCGTACCATCGCCATCGTACCATCGTACCATCGCGCATCGACTTGTAAAAGGTCGATGCGCGATGGTACGATGGACCATCGTACCATCGTATCATCGCGTTTAAAGTCGATGCGCGATGGCACGATGGTACGATGGCGATGGTACGATGGTACGATGGCGATGACGCGATGGACCATCCTATCATCACCATCGTACCATCGCGTCTTTGTACCATCGCCATCGTACCATCGTGCCATTGCCATCGTACCATCGTACCATGGCGCATCGACTTGTAAAGGTCGATACGCGATGGTACGATGGCCCTAACGGAACACCGTAATAAACAGACAAATACATGCATTTCTACCAAAAAAAGAGTAGAGCTTCCATGGCCGGTATTGTAAAGACGCTGTGTTTGAAACCTTCTCGTCTCTCACCACTACGGGCTCGAATCTCACTGGGAGCTTGACTTGTCAACGAACAAGTTTTGATTCTTACGGATGACGGGAATAACGTAAAACACCATGCAGCTGTAACAAAAAGGGAGCTGTTAATACAAGTTAAGACAATATCTGCGATATGGATGTTTTGTATATGCTTAAGGGTATTAGTATATGAAATATGTTGTTTTTTTGGTTGTTTTTTTGTTGTTGTTTTTTTGCAATTTCAAAGATTAAATATTTCTCATAATTATACATTTGCAAAAAAACTCTATTTTTTCCCAATTCTTGGTAAATAAATCCCCAATCTAAAAATAATTGAATTGGGTTTTAAGGCGCACCAACACATGAAAGGTTATATGGCGCCTAACAGGAATGAACATGCCAGGCTCATCCTCCATTTACATCGAGTTAAAATATGGAGAATGGGCCAAGAACCTTCTCACCTGCAGAACTGCAGAGTAATGCTGCAAATTCTGGAGCCATGTTTATTGTTTTTCTGTCACTGCTCTAGTGATTTGAGCGAGATGGCACCTAAAACAATGCAGGGGTCATGATGAAGACCTTTAACGAGTATGAATAAAAAATTATTATAGATAAAATGAATTTGTTGGGTGGGGTCTACCCCTCGAACCCAATCTACAAAAATAAAATATTACACAGACTTTTCCATTGCTTGTATGTTAAAATTATTGCAAAATTCAACACATGATTGATATTATACCTAAAGCATACATTTTAATAAGCATTTTCTCTTTGAAAAATAGCGAAAAATCACGATCTTTTACCCCAGTTTTGACAGACAACCCTTTCCCCAATTTTCTTGAGAAAAGCTCTGTAATGCTCTTAAATTATTATTATTTTTTATGTAGGAATTGGTTTAGTGAATATACCACTACTGCGGGTAGTTGCAGCTGTTTCCTGTACTTTACAGTCCAATCATGTGACTCACAGAAATTAAAAGTTGTATCATAATAGCATGAGGTGATGTCATAATGGCATGACGTGATGTCATAATACCAGGGTGTGATGTCATAATATCAGAAAGTGGTCATGATAGAAACAACCAAATGAAAATATGAATGAAGCATTCTGATTGTTGAAGTTCAGTGATAAAAATTGGGCCAATGGATTCTCAGAATACACTGAGGTTATACTGGACAGTGAGTGTTCTTAAAACCCATAAACACAAAATTCTAGTAATAAAACAATTCTAAAATGATTAAATAGACTGTTTTAAATATTCTGACAATGCAGCAGGGTTCACCAAAGTGTTTTTTTTACCGTGAAACGAATGGTGTCGTTATTTTCTTTCGTAAAACAATATTTGAATGCCACCTAGCGCTTTAACACAACAATTTTGATTTTTAAAACTCTGTCATTATTTTTTCTACATACCGGTAACTACCATTTTTTCAATCATAAATTATAAGAATAGACTAAATCAAATTGTGTTTTTGTATATTATATTCAATTGATTATATTTCACCAATAATTATATTTAAACCTGTGGTAGAATAAGACTGAAAATGAAAACATTAAAACATTAATTTCAGTTCTTGATAAACACTTCAAGATTACCGTGTGTCCCTTTAATATTCAGAATGCTCAGGACTATGTAATAGAGAATCTGGTGTCAGCGAGTTGGCTTATTAAGCTGAGACAGGCTATCTGTTCAAACTCCCCGCAGTGGTTACTTCCCCTTTCTATACAGTTACCACTTCCACCACACAAACTTATAGCTGAAATCCAGCTAAGTTTAATATTTGGGTTATAAATATTTTTTAGGTCAATATTTCAACTTGCTTTGTTCATAATATAGGAAATTAGTGTAAAAAACTGTATTTGATTACAAAAATAATTTTTATTTATAAAATTAATTTTAGCGAATATATATTGTTCTGCTGTCCGCACTTAGATCGACTGGAAACTCTTAGGACATCTGTGCCTGGGTACTGCCCGGGTGTGGGAAACGTGTCTTCGAGCTGCTTCCACGGGTTAAAATACCTGCTTAGTCTGAGCATAATTCAGTAGTTACTTATGAAACTAGTTTACCCTTGAGTCGTAGCTACGGAGCGTTCAGTTTGTAGTTTATTTTATATGCACGGCGGTTACAAGCATGTATTCCGTTGAGAACATTACAGAAGCTATGCGTAAATTTAATAAAGAGATTACACACAAGCCAAAACAGGTTGAATGTTTCAAACATCTTCTCGAAGGTGATGATGTTATTGTCAATTTGCCTGTTGGTTGCGGCAAGAGTTTGTTGTAACAAGCATTACCTAGCATGCCTAGTGTATCGCAGGGGCATTTTTTTTCCCTGTTTGGCTGAAAAAAATGCCCTATATTTTGCTTACCATTAACATGTAACATTATTTACCTCTCTAACGTTCTCAACATTATTATGTTTGGGGTACATTTATAGAAGACGGTTTATCTAAAATGTACTTCTTTTGCATATTTGCACACCCAAATCTTCAATTTCTGCCTAATACACTGTTCCCCCTATATCTCGAAATCGCATTATTTTTTCCCCTTTAATTCAAAAATCGCGCTTGCTTCCCTATTGAAGGGCCTCTTCCCCTATTTCTGAAAAAAAAACCTGATCGCCATTTTTTATAATCACATGGCCTCCGCTATCGTCACGTGATTTGTGTGGTGGCATGGGTTACTGGCTACAATATCACTGCGCGGAGGTTGCTATCTGTTTTGTAGCATGGCGTACATGTACTTAGTAACACTGTGACGTCAGAGGAACGTCCGTACTCTAATTCCTCTATCTCGTAGTTGTAGTACGGTATAGCCACGCCCCTTTAATTACCCGAAATTAAACGATTTAATGCTTTGCATTCATCAAAGGAAATTTCACCGACCATGCTACACGTTTTAATATTACTTGCTGATTACATGATGGGTTAATAAAAGTGACAGTGAACAAAATATCTTTTAAAGATGGTCATCTTAAAATTGTTCAAAAGAAGTACAAGTAGATTATTTATTTTACATAAATTACTAAGTACTACAAATTGATGATTAAAATTTAAATTACTCTCAGTGGCATGGATAAGAGCATTATTATGAACGGTCTTCTTGTGAATGGAACCCATCGGAAAACACGTGACTTTAATCTGAACTGGAGTCCTACCATCCGCTAAAGTTCCCAATTGTGACGGTATGGGTTATTTTCCAAAAATATAGAAACCACTGTGATCATCGTTCACAAGAAGGGCGCTGACATGGCCAGTGGATAGTGTGGTGGCAGTGGATAGTGTGGTGGCAGTGGATAGTGTGGTGGCAGTGTATAGTGTGGTGGATAGTGTGGTGGCAGTGGATAGTGTGGTGGACTTGAACTCATGGAACCCGGGTTCAAGCCTCACCAGTGCCACTAAGTTCACACCTCCGTTACAGCTTCATCTTTCATCAGTTCGTGCGCACAATATGACCTATTTGTGTGTCGACGTGCCGTAAAACACCGTTCATTCATTCAAGTCATTCATGCTAATAAAATAATTCTGGTTGAATATTTTTTGTCGACTATCAAACTTAAAAAATGATGTTCTTGTCGGTAAGACTTGTCTTATTTGCTGCAGGGAAATAATGACAGCCAGCATCCACCACCATAGTACATTTCGCGTTCAAAAAGAGAATATCAGCCCATCTCTGAATCAGTCGCTGACCTCGATAGAACAACTGACAACACAAAGACAACATGATCAGCAATATTTTTCATTACTTTGGGAATCTCAGACAAACATTGATGTGTTTCTGTCACAAAGAGGTAAATGTTTAAATGTAATACTTATAATAAAATATACTGCGTTTTACCATTTATATACCGTATTGTTTCTAAATAGCACTCCCCCTCTAATTAGCGCCCCCCCCCCCCCCACACCCCACCCACACCCAACTTTAAAAAATAAATCTTACCTTGAGGTTTAAAAGTGGTTAATATCCAAGAAAAGTGGTTAAAATCCAAGAAACAGTATAAACACACTTATGAATTTAATTTCAGTTTAAATGACGTGGAGAATGCCTCTTGTTTTTTTCCCGACCAGACGAATCCATGTTTACGGTAAATCATAAAATGAACTGAAATTAAGCGAGTTAGAAAATGTGTGATGTATTACCTCATACCGCGAGGGATGAAACTATCGATTCTAACTGTCAATCAAAGTGTCAGTTACAGCGTGTGACACTACCTAGCAGTCAAAACAAAGTCGGGTTTAACAAACTACCATATGATTTCCAATAGTGACGTTTTCGATTTAGTAAACTACGGGACTTTGTCTCGCTTATTTTTAGCATTATATAAGGAAATTAAAATTTGTACTGGCTTATGAAAAGCGTTCAAATAAGCACCCCCCTTTCAGAAAATGTCACGCCCCCGGGGGCGCTAATTAGAAACAATACGGGTATGTGTGGTACCTAAAATATGACCACAATGTCATGCTGCTTTTTTTTCAATCCGAAAGTTGTGATAAGGCCTAGGCCTGCTGATTTTGGGGGAAAAGAAGCGCAAGTCTGACAGAAGTGTGTTTTTTTTAGAGGAATGTTTTTTAAGGCAACATTTTCATTAAAATGTATGTTTTAGCCTTAGGTATAATATCGATAATGTATTGAATTTAGCATTGATTTTAACATACATGTACAAACTATATGGAAAGTCTTACTTTTATATATATTTTTCTTTTAAGATTGGAAAGTTTTCAGCTAGTCCCTTTAAAGAGGTAGAGAGTTTGTTTCACTATAATATAGTCCATCTTTCTCTTAGTAAACTTCGATCTTGATAAACCCGTCCTTGATAATGAGCACTGGATAAAAAACGTAAATAGTTAAACTATAAAGAAGACAATTCATAATCTGGACAAGTCTTCATGTATATATAGCATGTTCTTGTTACATACTTGTTCTGATACATTTGCTTTGTTGCATTTATTTTATTAAAAGTATACATGTAGATTACTGATTTATGAGTAATTACATTCATTTGTTTTCTCCAGTTGTTTGATAGGTGCCAAATGGAGTACAGTATCAATATATATCTGGCTGGACATGGATACATCTAACACAGCTTTAGTAGCAGATATTAGGCTAAAATATTCAGCAAAAGCAACATCTATCATACTTCATATTGGATTAGTAAAAATAAATAGTCCTGTTTGAAGAACAATATGCTAGCTTATGGTGTTAACATTGATGCCGTTGTCTTTTAACTAATTACAAATACCGGTACATAACATTTGAAGCATTATTCTTCAATCTTTACTATGGCCACAAAAGAAATGTGCATCAATTGTTCACGAGTCGTCTATGAATTCAAACATCAAGGAAGGAGCAGTCCAACTTGTGATGGAAAGACCTCCAGGAACTAATTCAACAAGCTATCGTGATGTATTGCATTGTACACCAATATTGAGCTTGTGCAAGTCCCAGACGCTAGAGGTTCATCTTCACTTAGCTGATGCATACTAAAGACCACGAAAGCAGGTTCCTGGTTCCACTCACATTCCTTACTGCATACATAAATTTTCACAATGAGGTTGTTCCAGAAGAACAATGCACAATGTTGAAAGAGTTAATATGAATTTTCATATAGATCAGGCATACTATTTCTCATAATTGTCATTTTACAAGACACATATTACTGTTACAATTGACTCTGAAGATAGAAATGTTTACCTGGTGGTTCTATACAATGGATATATTTGCAGGTCTGAGGGAATATAAAGACAGGCATGTGTTCAATACAGAAGGGTTAACTTCACAATTTAAAGCGTCACACGGCAATCTTGTAGTACTAGTAATCAAACATCATAATTAGCACCCCAATGTTATGTTTCCGTTTATAATATCATTTTTTACTTTAAATCTGGTTGCATTCATGATATAATTTTATAGCAAAATGTATTACTAATTCAGATTTTTCTTTCATTATTCTACCTTAGCTTTTATATATAAGGTTGGTGAAACATGATCAAGAATTAGTAATACCCTATAGTAATTTGCTTTAAAATATTCAAATAGTGTTTAATTATAATAGCAAATATGTGACTTAGGTAGAAAAACTTTCCATAGTCATATTTAACATGTCGTTAGTAGTAGTATAGATACTGGGGGTACCAGGCCAGTTTCCCCCTCGCGGGGCACGAGAAAAACTAGTGAAATATGCCAGGGGGGACTCAGGCATAACTCTCATTCACACCAAGATCTAAATGCAAGTCACGCCTAAATCAACACCAACATATTTCAACAGTTTACCAACATATTTCAACAGTTTTCTCAAGCACCCCGCTCTGGGAAACTCGCCTGATACCCCTAGTATCTATACTACTAATTAATCCGTTTTTTTCATTTTAATAACATAACATTTGCAACTCATTAAGCAAAGTCAGACGGAACCGGACAGTAGTCTTCATCATCGCTCTGCATATCATTTTTTACTTGTATGCTAACGTATCTTGTCCGTTATCTAGTATGTACCGTTTATCATCATAAGCTGATAAACTTTTTTTATTTATTGCATAGCTCCTTATGTTATGCTTTTGTGATCTTATAACTTTCATCTCATGGTGAACTTCTGTTGCCGTAAACAAAATCTTTTTGTAATCGTCATGTGCTATCTGTTTTTTAACAACACACTTTTTAACGCCCGTACATTTCTTTGCGCTAACCTTATCATCTAGCACATACGAATATAGTTTACTTCGCAAACCAACATATTCAACAATAGGCATACCGCACGTTTATCTTTCATCTTGCCAATAACCTTTTTATTATCAATAAATTGAAACTGGATTTTTGGATCATAATCACAATTATCAAACAGTTCTTATCCTTGTAAAAGTCTGCATACACATCTTTTGTTTTTATTTCATAACATAAGGAATCGGTATCAGAAAATAATAACTTAGCTTTTCTATCATATTTGTTTTTGATATAGTTGTAATGGAAATCATACATCAAATATTTTGACAAGTCTAAAATACACATACCAACATAACAAGGACGATTTAAAACTAATCGTTCTTTTATTCTGTTTATGGCAAATAAATTTTCATTAAACATTTTACAAGAAATAAATAAAGGTCTTGCTGCATATGTTAAGAGAACCTCCCTGTCGTGAGTCAATTTAACATTAATTTTTTTTCTCAAATTTTCCATAGTTTTACCAAAAACTGAATTGTTCATCAGTTTGAAGAAATCCTTTTCAAAATCATTTTTACCAGCTGTTCTCTTGGCAGTATTAAAGTCTATGTATGTTTTCAACCACTTTGATTCGTCGAACTGTAGTATTCTGTTTATTTTTGTTTCCTTCAATCCAAGCTTTTTACCCAATTCTAAGTTTTTAAAGTGCACGACATACTTTTCTTTATTTTTCAACATCGTAACAAGTTTATTAACAATACAATGTCCTAAATTAAACTTTTGCTTTAAATTTTACAAAAGTCGTACAACCACTCATCTTTGATATTTAAACTTTCCGGGGCGAGAGGATAATCATTATGCGAGTCATGCAGTTTCTCAGGATACTCAATATCGCACTCAACAATGTAATTTGATTTTCCTTTTTCAAACTTATCAACCCACTTGAAGTTGCCAGTAGGTAACGGTTGGCACATAGCCCACCCATACAAGTTATTAGCATCAAGATATATTATGTACTTACTTTCTTTTTCCTTGTCATAGTTTTTCATATATTTATTGTTAGCCTGTGAATATATATTTACAATATAACTCGTACCACCTCTTAATCCTTTTTCCACAAACAAATATTGATCAATATCAGTTATTAAATCAAGTTGGATACCAGTCATCTTAAGGCATGCATCCCAGGCTAAAGCAGGACTACTGAAGTAATGACAAGGATCTAATTGGTAATACTCAATGCACATTTTTCTAAAGTTTTCAAAAACATCTGTCAGCAACAGCACATCAGTCTTGAGATATAGATCATGATATTCTCCCATATTTTTAATCTTGAATGTTTTCCATATTTTTTAAGCATGATCGTTATCTGCATCTGAAATATGCTCATCATTTAATTGAGAATAAAAGCTATCTTTGCAAGGTAACTTAGTATCCCCGAAGCGTTCAAAACTGTTCATGTAATCATAAGGATAAACACCTTTTCGTTTTATTAATTCTAGCTTATCATCAAAGTATTCCTGAGAGGTGTATTGAAACGAAGGGATGTTTTTTACTAAATTTTTTAATGATTGAGACATAAACTGAAAACTGTCAATAAACACCAAACTTTGTCCTAACATAAAAGCCATGTACTTTTCCATGTTATTTGGTATAACATTTATGTTTCGTTTAAACTTTCCGATGTGTTGCATTATAAAGTGAGAATCATATCCTTTCAAGTTATGAAACACAACAGGTATTTTTCTAGTCAACCTGAAATTAATATTGTATATGTCATGAGCGCTTCCCCTATACTTTCCAGTTATATGACAATGGTCCCTGACTTTTCTGATGGAGTTTTTGTATGCCACTGTATACCCCCCGTTTTTGAGAGTTGTAGCAAAACCATTACCACAAATATAACATGATTTAGATTTTTCGGAATCCAGCTTCTTCTTCCTGTGACATTACTAGATCTTTTTTAAAGTTTGCATTCATAGTTTTCTTGCACCACTTTTCTTCTTCTATCATTTTTTCTAAAAACTTGTAAACAGCGTTGGTCCTCTATACGTTACAACTGGTTTTGAATATTGATCATCATAACAACAAACAACCTTATACCCATAACTGCAATCAGTATGCTTTTGATATGCTTCCGTATGTGATTTTTTAGGATTGTTTGATACTGAAGAAATACTTTCGGTTACTGCATCAAAATCAGCATATATGACAAACGGAACCATTAGCTGTCTGTTATAGTTTTTAAACGTAACTTTTTCATCTTTGTTTTGTATCTCTACTGCTTGTTTTCCATTAAGTGAAAGACAAACAGTTTTATGTTTTTCCAGAACTCTTTCTAATGTAAAGCACTGCAAGCATGTTTTACAAAACCATTTTCTTTCCTTGTGTGCTGTTTGATTATACACCAAACTGTTAAAATCTTTTATCCACACATAATGATTTTTTTCTTTTTCGGTGATCAAAAGCATATCACATGTTTTCTCTGCTTTATGTTTTGATATGTACTAAGGGTATACTTGATTATCTTCATACCCAAATATGTTAAAACAAATGTTGTTTTGTTTTTCTATTTTTGGGATTTGTTTGATGGTAACAGGAAATGTAATTCCTTTATAATTTAGATCTCCAATATGCTTTTTGTACTTTTTTTATTCTTTGTGGTTTATTATTAACAGGAAATTCATAAGCCAAATGGCACCATCTGAAGCATTCGTTATCTTTTTCATTTTTTATATTTATTAATCCTCTTTTAGCATAAGCAAGTTCTTTTGGTAAATTTAAATAAGAGCTACCTCGTAAAGGCTTATACTTTATTCGATTTATATAGTGTGCGTCTATTGTCTCAATTACCCAACCACTTCCCTCCCGAATCCAATTTCCAATTCTATTTATAATTTCTTCCCGTGCTTTGTCTAATGCTTCTGGTATTTGATTTTTGTTTAATATTATTACAGCCTTTGAGGCAAAGTAAACTGTTTTGTACACGGTTTCAGGACCTTTTCCTATGCCCACTGATAAGGTTTTTTTTTAAAGTAAATTTTAGATCAACGCTTAATTTAAATCCACCTGTTCTTTTTAGTTCTGCTCTGAGAAACTTTACAGCAGGATTGTGTGCTTTTTGTAAATGAACAATCGGATCATTACTTAAATAACCATCTACTTTAAAAACCTTGCTATACTGTTTTGGGGATGTTTCAATTTCTCGGATACTCATTATTATAATATTACATAAGATTATTTCTTTAAGCCTATATTAATTAATTAATTAATTATTTATTTCCTGGTCAGATTATATTATCTGCTATCTTTTATAAGTATATGAATCGTCCATGTATTAGATTGGTTTTTCCAAAAGTCCAGCCGTCCAATCTTTTTTAAAAACTAAAATACCTTCTTCCTAGCGTCTCATACAAGTTTCCCCATGATCATCAATATCCTCTTTTATTTTATCTGTGAGAGCCTTTTCAAAGGCAGCTACTCCAAATAGTATAGTTTTTTCCTCATCAAAGTGTTTACTTTCTTCTTCTGCATAACTTCCCATATACTATAGATTATATTATTTTACTCAACCATAAATAATAATTTCAATTCCTTGGCTAAGTAAAACATCATAGTAGGCAATAAAAGAAACTTCGTATAAAGTTGGATGGTAACTGGTTGCCTCTGAAATTTGTTTCGTTCACAAAAAACGTAGTTTGTTTATATCTCCTTTTTTATTTTCCATGACAGTTTTAGTTGTTTTGCCATTGTTATGATTCTTTCTGTCAAATCTTAAAAGTTTGAAAAAATTATTAACTCTTTTTCAAGTTTATTCATATCTTCCAAATCAATAGTTTTTGCATGTTCCGTTTGATTTTTCTTAAAGTTTTTGATTTTCTTTTCTATACGTTCCATTTATATAATTACATAAGATAATATTTCTTTAAGCCTATATTTTAAAAATATAATTCTATATTATAATATAATGAATTGCAAATATTGGGAAAGAGTTTTAGATATTATTGATCCTCCTGAGGTGTGCTTAGATTGCATCTTATTTTACATGACTAATAAAAAGAAGCTTTGTAAATATTGTACCAGAGCCAAGCTGTGTTACAAATGTACTTACGCATGTGTGAATTGTAACGATACTTGTGAAGTTTTCGATAACGAGCGTGTTTGCCTTAATTGTGGCACTCACAACGGCTACAATCTTATTGCAGGTTACAATTACAGCCGAAAGAAAACTATTTACCACAGAAAGTACCCTTTAGATAAATACTTGGTAGTATATGATTTGTCTTCTAAAAACAGACAAAGATTTGAAGATTTGTTTTACAAAATTGTAAAGATTTTAAATCAAATAGAAGGTCGAAAAAGATCAATCAGATTTGAATACATTTTTCAGAAAATATTTAAAATATTAAAAATAAAAAAAGAAACAAAACCGATTAAAACAAAATCAACCAGAGAAAAGTACGATAGGATATGGAAACAAGTCAGGCAAGAATTACAACTGACTGCCATGACCGTTTAACTTGAACCTTTTCATATACATTTCCAGAGGTTCTGTAAAGTTATCATTCTTTTGAATGTCTAATATTTTATTAAAGACAATCCTAATTATTTCCTCATCATTTTCTAGTCCTGTTGTTGTTTGGACATTTGATAGAAGTTGTTTAAAACTCCTATGATGTGTTTTTAACAAAGTCTTTTTTTCTACTATTCTTGTTTTACTTGCTAAAACAGCAACTACTGGAGGAACTGCGCCAACAACAGCTATGAAAACAGGAATTGCCGGAACCAATGCCAATACAGCAGAACAACCAATTATCCCACTAACAATTTGTAATGTTGTGTTTATAATACCGCACAATTTATAACTGCGTCTGTATGCAGCTACAAGTCGTGTCAAGTGATCAATTAATTCTTCTTTGTTGGTAATTTGTGTCATGTATAATTACAGTTAGACAATAATTTAATTAAGATATTTAGAAAATAGTTGCTCATGTACTTTGGATGATATTTTACCTATTTTTAATAATTCATCAACTATGCTAATACCTTTATTTATTATCTGTGGACTATTATTTCCTGATTCGATACTCCCACATACTAACTCTAGATTATCCATCAAATCTTTGGGACTATTCTAATATTAACATCAACACAACCTCCTAAAATCTTTTTGAACTTCGAAGAACCTTTATCAATTTTGTTAGTTCCTTAAAAGCATTCTGAGACAGTTTTAAATAAGTTTTTTATTATTGTAACGCTTTGTTATCAAGTCTATAAAATCATCGTCTACTTTTAGATCTGGCACGATTACTTCTCCTTGTTTGTTAATAAGTTTGTGATGACCAACAAGCTTGGGTAAATCAATTTGTAACATTCCATAGTAACCATCTTTGTCGACTTTGTAGGAATTATTATTTTGTTGTAATCCTTTTCCTGAAACGGTTTTTCCAGGTAAAATGATTTTGCTTAACGAAATTAGATCAGTAATCCTACTGCAATAATCTACCAAAGCTCTTGACTCGTTTATTAGAGATTGCCTATCTAGCTCATATGCTGCTTTTTTTGTTACATCTTTTTCTTTTTTTATCTGCTTGGATAGGGCACCCCTGTCGCGTCCATTTGTATCGATTTTATTAGAAACATCTGTAAGCAAGGGTTCAAAATTATAATCACCACTGAGTACTGCATCCCTGATTAATTGCATTGGTAATGGATAGTTATATGCTTTTATCACGGCTTTATTAATACCGGCATCAAAATCAGCGGCAAGTTTTACCGGATGAGGTTTTTCGGCAAATAACTGGGGTAATTGTTCTTCTACTTCCTCGCCTATTGCTGCTGGAAGAGTGGCTAATTGCTGGCTTATTTTCGGAAGAGAAGTTAAATGCTGTACAAATCACGACTAGCTCCTTTTTCTAGTCTTTTTTGAGAAACTTTATTTTCGAATTCTTTAACAAGCTCACTCGCTTTTTATCTGCTAATTTTTTCCATTTTAACAAAGCATGTATAATATAAGGTTAGATTAAAATAAGATAAATTAAGATCGGTTACGATAAGTTTAAGATCGGTTTAATTTTCGCGCCTCAGCAGCTGCCTCATCTTTTTGTATTTTAATCCATTTCTCCGGGGTTATGTCTTTTATTATTCCTGCAAGATTGGATATTCGCCTCGGAGTTTTTGTTTTCCTCTTAGCTGCTTTTAACTGCTTTTTTAAACTGCGAGTTTAGCTGCTTTTAATTTTTTACTTATGAGTCTAATATTTGCATGCGCTTTTTCAGACTCATTTTGTATTTTAACCAGCTTCTTTTCAAGACGTGTTATCTCAAAGGGAAATTCAGATTTGCTTAACATTTTATTTATGTGTTTTCGTTCTGCTTCTAATCCTATCAAATAAATAAGATTTGGTTTTTCTTCCGTTTTCGACAGGCTTCCATGATTTTTCATTGTCGGTCTCCGGACAGGATCTGCATCTTTTTGTTTTGTAGGTCCGGGGATACTCATCTGAACTTTTTGTAATCCGTAATATCTAACTTAGCTTTAAAACATTCTGCTTCTGTTCCAAGTTGCTTACCACGAGGGATTTGCTTTATTCCACAATACACTTTTGACATATATAATAATAGTTAGATAATATTAATATTATCTGACTATTATTATAATGGAAATTCCAAACTATGACATGAAGACAGAAAATGGTAATTTTAAACAAATATGGAACTTTATGCCAGACTGTTGTTTTAGAATGCTTATATGCGGTAATTCAGGTTCTGGCAAAACGAATACATTAGTTCACATGTTGCTGAAACCTTTAGTTTATTACGACAAGATTTATTTGTTTGCTAAAGACTTGGAGCAGTCTAAGTATCAGGTCTTATCACAACAACTTGAAAAGATAGCAAAAAGGAATAAAATCCCAGTCGAAGACATATTAGAATGTTCAAATGACCAAGTTATCCCTGTGAATGATTTGGATTCTGATACTCAAAAGATAGTTATTTTTGATGATTATGTTTGCGAGCGCAATCAAAATGATATTATTAATTATTTCATCCAGGGAAGGCACAAAAACTGTTGCGTGATTTATTTATCTCAATTGTATTACAAAACTCCCAAAGACATTCGTTTGAACTGTTCTCATTACATCTTTTTTGCGACTCCAGCTTGGTATGCTTTCCAAAGAACAAGATGTCAGCAAAGATCAGTATAAAAAAGCTACTGACAAGCAGTACGACCTTTTGTATCTTGATCGCAATAGAAAGTTGGCCAAAAGAAACTTAAATATTATATATAATGGGACTTTTTATCGATCTTGGCGAGGAAGTTACTACTGGCAGTGTTAATATTACAAATTTTGGTATTGTGCTGTCCGAGTATGTAAAACAAAAACATTTGGTTAATTATCTTCACAAGGGTAAAAACCAGAAAAATGTTTTGAGAAGTGATCTTAACATGAATAAAAATAAAATCACCAATGTTGGTAATCCAGACAAACCAGATGATGCAGTAACAATGCAATATACTCAAAGGAGAATAACAAAAATCATACGTGATTATAATATTAATAAAATTCCAGACATGATGAAAAATTTGACAACAGGTGTTGATGATAAACTTAGTCAAATACAACCAAAGTAACAAGCAAACCGTGAGAAAATGATTGAAATTCAAAACGGTATGAAAGATGAAATAAAACTTTTGAGTGATGCTTTAAAAGAGTTAGAAAAGAAAGAAGGTGGATTAGAAGATAGCGAAAACTACAAGAAATTAAGTGAACAAATAAGATCTGGTGCTCAAAATATTAATACACGGATCTGAGAAATCAATAAACAAATGGTTGATAACAATGAACTAGAAACTGCTATTGCTGATGCTTCAAAACGAATGAGAACTGCTATTACTACTGAAATAACTCAAATTAAAATATTAAATGAGCAGATAAACACCAACGTTGCTGATATCAACAAAGAATTTGAAGAAATCAAAAAGAAACTTGAGACTGCTTTTGGTGATGG
Organism: Cyrtodaria siliqua; assembly: GCA_037043455.1. Lineage (NCBI taxonomy): Eukaryota > Metazoa > Mollusca > Bivalvia > Adapedonta > Hiatellidae > Cyrtodaria > Cyrtodaria siliqua. The sequence goes on from JAWPHD010012926.1 coordinate 39,996, forward strand.
TTTAAAGCATTTGAAAGCTGCCCAGGACGAAAGAAGCAAAGCTTTTGATGGCGAAATAGCTTTTCTTAAAGAGGATAATCAAAAGTCTGATAGTCGGCATACAGCAATTCTTGGTATAATTGATGGGTTGAATGTCGGATTCTACTTTTTGAATATACGATAGATGGAATAAGTATTATTCAAGATGGCTTTGATTTTGTATCATACCCGACACCAAAATCACTTGAAAGAACCGAACGTCGTGATTTTCTTGAAGCTTTTACTTTTGTAGCCAATCCACTTATAAAAGGTGAAGAATATTATAAAATACAACTGGAAAATATTTCGGGTGGATTTGCAATTGTTCAAGAAGGCCGTTATGTATTTGAAATAGACTTTAGTTACACAGGAGCAGATGTAGAAAGATTCTTTATTTATTCATCACCGGTTGGGGTCGAAAAGCATCTTTATCCAATAATAAAAAATGACAAACGAATTATAAAAGAAACATTTGATTTTTTTTTAAAACCGTCATATATTATTTTTATCAGCGCACTTGTGGGAGTAAATAATACGCAAGTTTTCAATTTTGAAAAATCAAATTTTAAACTGTTTTATTTAAGTGATTAGTATTAACAAAAATTATCCATCCTATATTATATGGAACAAATAATTGTATTATCATCAGAAAAAGCGTCAATAATTAATATCTCAAATACACCCAGTAATTTTACAACTGTATTTGACCATTAATATTAGGCAAGAACAAACAGTATGGCATTGGACTTGATAAGATTAATTCTATGACTTACTCATGGTATAATATTAGTGAAGATTTTAATAATAAAGTGATAAGGTATCACAATGGAACAGATTGGAAAACTATTCATTTTGCAAATGGAAATTACAGTTATGCTGATATTGATAATTACATAAAAGAAGCATTGGCTGTAAAGGGTGATTTACCCGATGGCTCACTTGTCCCGATAAGAACTGAGTTTGATTTATCATGTTTCAAATGTTTGGTTACCATTCATAATAATTTCATGCTTGATTTAAGAGAAACAAACTTTCACACCTTAATCGGGTTTGACAAAGATACAGTTATTAGAGAAACTGAATTTGGAACTATGACACCAAACATAACAAATTCTATCGATACATTGTACATCCACTGTGATTTGATAAGTAATTCTATTGTTGATGGATCATACGGGGATGTTATTTATGAAATAAGTACAGCTGATCTTACGAGATCGTATCCTTTCAAAGACGAACCGATAAGAGTCGGGTTCTGTGAAGTAAACAAAACAATCATTAACAGTATTAATATTTACATAACCGATTTCTCCGGTAAAATTATTAATCTTAATGGTGTCCACACATCATTTCGATTTGTTTTGAAGGAATAAATGTAACATAAGTTATATGACACGTTTAAAAAAAAGTTTATGACACTAGTACGGGAACATATACTCAAGTTGACCGATTAACTGGAGCTGGTATATTTGACATTTTTTCAAAAGTTGGATCAAAGATATTTAGTGAGTCTGCGAAGACAGCAGGCAAGAAAGCATTAGAAACTGCTGGAAAACAAATCTTAGAAAGCGGTTCTAAATAACTTGGAGATGAAGTAGGAAAAATGGCTGCTGATAAGTTAGTTTCAGTTATTAAACCTAAACCAAAAGGTGAGATAATTTTAAAAGAACAAGGAAAAAGAACAAAGGCTGATAACAAAAAAGAAGTTGTAGCTGAAACTGAAGAAGATGTAAATACAAAAAATAATAGATTATTATCCGGAAGAGGAACCAAAAATATTAATGCAAGAGTTAATGGATTAATTATTAAAAGATAATCCAATTACTAGTATACATAGATGTTTCGAAGTGATAAATATAATACTAGATATGAACATGTACCTATTCAGTTAGATACTCCTATAACACAACCAGGAAATACTACCAGGCAAATGAAAAGTGGTTATCAGTTTACACTAAATGAAAGAAGTTCTTACTTTGATTGGTATAACGCATATTTTGAAATCAGTTTACAAGTAAACAAGCTTGCTGATGGAGTCGCTTTCGCAGCCGCCGATGAAATTGCTTGAATTAACGATGCAGCTTCATGCAAGTAAAGCAAAATGGAAAAATAGTTTACGATGGAAATAATCTTCACAGATGTGTTAATTTTAAAAGCTTGCTTGAAATTTCTGACGATTATGCAAAGACAACCGGAACAAATGATTACTTTTATTTAGATACCACGGCTGTGGCAGAATCTCGAGATGATCAAGCTTGTTATAACCTAGGATTTACTACTCGTCATGCTTTTATCATATCTAATCAAAAAGTTGATTCTATAATTCCATTAAACAAATATTCCTTCTTTGAAGGTTTGGAAACAAATATGCTCCCTCCTAGTCAAATTCAAATCAGCTTGCAACTGACAGATGATAATGTGTTAATTTTCAAATCAAGTGGTGATGATGGTCGAGTAGTTATTAATAAATTAGTTTTGTGGATACCTAGAATGATATTAAACTCAGATGGTTTAAGTTACATAATGACAAATCATATATCAGCAAGATGGACTTACCTCCGTGAAATGATACAAGAGAGCGGAAGTTCTGAAGCAACTGAATCCGTATTTAGAATAACGGCTGGTGTTAAAAATCCCAAACATGTGTTTGTGTATTTGCAAAGGGCCAACAAGAGTTCTTCTCAAACACAAAATCCTCATCTTTTGGATACGTTTAAGGTAAATGCTGCTAATACTAATTGCTATTTACAATCAGCTAGACTGGAAGTTGGAAATGGAGTTTATTATCCAGAAACCGAATATAGTTATGCTAATATCATAAGAATATTCAGAGATGTTATTATTTATTCTTACAAGCAAAATGATAAAAACACTGGGGCTTTACTCAATGTGGGTAATTTTAAAAATCTCTTCGGAGTGATATATTTCGATTTCAGTTACAAGAAAAATGAAGTCAGTATTGATCTGAAACAACTAAATCTGAGATATAAATTAAATATACCTCCTGCTGCTCGATATAAAGTTTATACTCTGGTTCTATATGGGGAAGATGTTGTTATTGATACTGTCGGGAATAAACTAGTTATTGTTTAATCTAACTTATAATATATATGACTTACGTAAATTATTCAGTAAATTTAACAGATGGGCAAAAACAGAGTTTAGCGAGGACTTATGAGAACAAGAGCGAATTAACACTCAGGTTAAAAGATAACCAACTAACTTGGAATTTTTGTTTGCCGCTAACATCTACTCAGACTAACAATATTAACAAAGCTAAATCTGGTGGACGGGGATTAGACATACGTATATCAAATTCACAAATGAGATCTCAGTCCAAGAATGGAGGCTTTTTAGGCGCATTAGCTGGTTTGCTAACTAAAACAATTTTACCAACAGTTGCTAAATTTGCCCCAAAGATATTAGGACCGCTAGCAACTGGAGCACTTAGTGGTCTGGCGAGTACTGGAATTGGCAAACTATTTGGAAATGGGATGGTAACTATTCCTAGTGACAAGAATCAAGCACTACTACTTAAATCAAATAATGCATTAACACTACCACAAATAAACAAGATAATAAAATCCAAAGGTTGTTGCCCTATTAAACTGACAAGGCAACAACAACAAGACGGGGGATTTCTCGGACTACTTGCATCACTAGGAATTCCATTGATTGGATCTCTTATTAGTGGCTTAACTGGAAAAAGTTTGCAAGTAGGTAGAAAAGGAAAAGGACTAAGAGTTGATTGTGGAAAAGGTTTGCAAGTAGACTCACAAATTAGACCGTACAGAAGTATCCCATTCATATAAGAAAAATTAAATTTTAAAAATAAACCTTTCTCTAACTTAGATATGATAAAATGGGTCAAGCAGCTAGGTATACAGAAATTCAAGGGAGTGTTTAGCAAAAGCAAATTACCGGCAAAACAAAATAAACAAGAATATGGTATCATTAATCTTGATGATCATATTGGACCTGGTACACACTGGACTTGTTGTTTTCTAGTCCTGTGACACTATGATAATTATTACTTCGATCCGTTTGGTCTGAGCCCACCAAAAGAAGTTTTAAATTACATACCTAATATAAAATACAACACCATTCAATATCAAGATAAAACAAGTGTCTTGTGCGGATATTTCTGTTTGTACTTGGTCAAAAAGTTGCAAGAGGGAAATGCTGTGTACGATATTCTTTATAAAATATTAAAACCATAAAAACCAATAGAAAATGAAAACATTATAAAATCATATTTTGTAAACGAAGTTTAATCTTATCATATTATATAGGAGTTATTGTATAAAAGAAAAAATGGTTACTGAAAATGTTGATCCTAAGTATGTTTTAGCAAAAAATGGTAGAAAATGTTAAGAGCAACTTGTGCATAATGATATATAGGGTCCTATAGAAACCACAGCGTCCGAACGCAATGGCATCGTAGGTCCGCACTGTACTGCAAACAAGGACTTGAAACTACAATGAAAGAGACAAAAAACAATAGAAAGGGTGGTGAAGACAGGGTTACCGACTTGAAACGGTCAGTAGGCAATAAGACCTACTGGTTAGCTTGAATCGATTTTATATGCGCACAATCCTCGCTATAATCCTGTCTTCAGCGCCCAAATAGACAAGACAGTGTAAACAAAACTAAATCGCATCAAAAGGAAATCTCTAACAATAAAGTCCACATCCAGAGAAACCAACTAAAGATATACTTACAAAATAATAAACATCTCAGGATGTATCCAGAATCGTACTGAACAACCATAGTAGTTGCAGCTAAAGAGAAGACCAATCTAGGGAACGACCAGAAAACCCGAGGGACGAAAGCTCATGCACCCACCTCCCTTAGTTGGGGTTTCAGTAGGTACAATCATAGAGTCCCAAGAGGTAGTCCAGTCATCGCACAAGTGAAAAGTGAAGCGTAATGACTGACTGTAGAGGGGTCAATCACTAAACATGCAGTGCGATGTAAAACCAAGGGGTTATATCCTTTTCTGACGAACTTCCTGATTAAATTTGTAAAGCGGTCAGGAAACCCGTCAGACCCCTTTAACTTTCGAAGTTTATAGACCACATCTCCATAAAATGAGGGTTGTGATACATCTTGTGGTATTACTAAAACAAAGTTTGTTAAAAACACAGTAGGTGGAAATATTGATATTCATAAAGCTTTACTCCCTTTGCTACCCAAAAAGGGGCTAACACTTCCTGGTTATAAATATTGTGGTCCTGGTACTCCACTTGATAGCGGAGAACCGGTAAATGAGTTAGATGCTGTTTGCAAAGATCATGATATTTGTTATGATGAAAATACTAGTAATAAATCAATGTGTGATAAAAACATGCTTACTGGTTTGAAATCTAGTAAGTCTAAAACTATTGGAGAAAAGATTGCTAAAAATTTGATAGTAAAGCCAGTTATTAGTACAAAATATAAACTTGGTCTTGGAAACTCAAAAAACGAAAAAAGGCGTTGAAATGGACTGACAAGTTAGCAGATGAACTTCATAAACCTATACGAAGAAAGTTCACTCAACGCCGTGTGATTGTTAATGAAATTGATAAAATATGGTCTGCTGACTTGGCCGACATGCAATCGTTTTCAAAGCATAATAAAGGTACTAAATACTTGCTTACTGTTATTGATTTATTTAGTAAATTTGCTTGGGTTGTACCCGTTCCAAATAAAACTGGTTTAGAAATTACCAAAGCGTTCAAACAGATAATCAGTACAGGAAGACAGTGTAAATTGTTGTGGGTTGATCAGGGAGTATAATTTTACAACAAGACGTTTAAGCAATTTCTTGATGATAATAAAATCAAAATGTATTACACTTTTAATTTCGGAAAAGCTGTAGTAATTGAACGATTTAACAGGACATTAAAAGAAAAGATGTGGAAATATTTTACAACTAACAATACAAACACATATTTCGATGTGCTACAGATGATGGTTGATAAGTATAATAATACAAAACATCGGAGTATTAAAATGACACCAACTGAAGCTTGTAATGAAAAGAATAAAGGAACGGTATATTTCAACTTTATTTCGGCAGAGTTATGCCCCTTTTCATAAAATGTTAACCTGCAAGCTAACCTAGCTCATAAATCAGCAAAATATTGATATATTGTTATGAAACTTTATACAGTTCCTCCTTTAAATCAATTATCCAATGTAGAGCTGTGCCCCTTTTTATAAACTTCAGCAATTGAAAAAAAAAAATCTGCTCCGTAATTCAAACGTTGCAGTTAGAATTGAACTGAATGTTGTTTAACGGCTCATCAACACAGTATATGTTATTTAGAGCCGCCCCAGAGAGAATGGAAGGATACATAGGTGCCGGGAGCCGTGTCCTACTGTTATTATCGAATAGATTTCTATGGTTCTTTAACGTGCTCGGAGGATAGACCGATACACGGGATCGCCCGGTTTACGTCCCCATCCGACGGACGAGGCTAAGGAAAACCACGGAGGATTGAACCTATTTTGACAAAGTTATGCCCCTTTATGTACTTTGTCAATTTTGGGGTTAACATTTTACGGTAAGCTCATACACTGTGTATCTCACAAACCGTCTGCCAGCGCTCAATAAAACTCACACATATGATATATTCAGTACAAAAAGATAATGTGCCATGTACAAGTCAGTACTTTGAAACCCTTGAGATCCCCACCCTATAGTCATTAATGCATACACACTTACTGGGCCTGAATACTTTAAGGCGGGTGCATGAATTTGCAATCACATGTCATCAACTGCTGATCACATTCTGTTATGAAATTATAAGATTGACAATTATTTCAGCTTTGCGAAGTTGAGCAATTCAATTCAGGGTCATTCTTGGGTCCTCGTGTTAAGATCATTTAAGCTTTTCATTTCCCTTTAATTTCACCAAATTTGTCGAGTCAGTAGAGCGATATAGGCCCTCTTGTTGATCTGATTTTTACCAAACTTATTAAATCACAGTTTATATCAATGTAAGTGTGAACAAGGACAATAATCACTGATTCAGCCAAATAAGAGCCATAGTAGCCAGCAGAGCGCCTGCATGCCATATTGGGCCTCCTGTTACTGCTTAACATGTGTTCTACATGTATTCATTTATAAATGTTCTATTTATAAATAAAGCATTTTATACTTATGCTGTATACGTCAATCTTGATTTTTAGCTCACCTGAGCCCAAGTGTGCTATTGGTCGTCGTCATCGTTTACAATCTCCATACATACAAACTTTGGACCCCCGGGGAAGGCCATTTTGCATGTTTTTCATAGACTTGTAAGTTGTATAGGAAAAGACTTCATCTCTGAAACCGCAACGCACTCTCATATATTACATGTAGCATCAGCTTATGGTCCTCTACCAAGTTTGTTCAAATGGTGACGTCACATGTTTTACATGACTTACATAGGGAAAAACTTAAATAATCTGCTTCTCTGAAACCTCAGGGATCAAATTTGTTTACGCCTGTTTGAAAAACGGGACGTATTAAACTATTATGCATAATTATGGTATCGGGTTGAAAATAATGAAACCCACATTCATGAAACTTTGTAGGTACATTGCCCAAGGTGAGAGGAAGAACCCTATTGTTTTGGGGGCCAATACATATAGGTCAAAGTCATAGTCGTCTTATATGGAAATATGCATTCCGCACTATAACTTCAAAACCATAACACCTACACTCATAAAACTTCATAGGTACATTGCACTAGGTGAGAGGAGGAACTCTATTGTTTTGGAAATATGCATTTTGCACAATAACTTTTAAACCACAACACTTACTCTCATAAATCTTCATCTAGGTACATTTCCCTAGGTGAGTGGAGGAACCCTATTATTTTTGGGGCCAGTAGATCAAAGGTCAGTGACCTTATATGGAAATATGCATTCAGCACAATAACTTCAAACCCATAACACCTACCTCATAAAACCTCAAAGGTACATTGAACTATATGATAGGAAGAACTAGATTGTTTTGGGGGCCAGTAGGTAAAAGGTCATGGTCACTTATATGGAACTACCCTTTCCACACAATAACTTCAAAACTGTAACACCTACACGGATACAACTTCATAAGTACATTGACCTTGTTGAGAGAAGGAATACTGTTGTTTCTGGAGACAGTAGGTCAACGGTCAAGGTCACAGTGCGACCTTAATATAAATGAAAATACGCTTTCTGCACGATAACTTTAAAACTAAAACCTACACATATGTACATTGCCCTTGGTGAGAGGTGAAACCCTATTGCTTTTGGGGTCAGTAGGTCAAAGGTCAATGTAATAATGATATTGAACTGACACGGGCGTATAATGCATCGTTTGGCGGCGTACTTGTTTCCATAAATTGTATAAGGAAAAACATTCAGATTTTCTTCTCTGAAACTGCAATGATACACTAACTGCGAATGAACAGCTAGATGCACCTATCCAACCAGCATCGGGGTCTATTCCCATCACTGGGGACATAACCCTCGAGTCATAACTGGAGACTGTTGAGATCCACACCCTAAAGCCATATATACATAATACACATACTAGGTATGAGCTGACAGATACAACTATCCAACCAGCATCGGCCCTAGGATCCATCCACACTCCTGGGTCATAACTTAAAAACCGTTCAGATCCAACCCATAGCACCATATATACACTTAATGGGCATGAACAGAAGGATACAGCCATCCAACCAGCTTTGACCCAGGAGTACAGCCCCACCCTTGGGGCTCCTAGGTCATAACTTAGAACGGTTGGGATCCCCACTAAATAACCATATATACACTTGCTCGGCCTGAACGTATGAAGGCGGGCGGGGGATTTTTTTTTTTTGTGATGGCTCATAAAACAGAGTCTGTTGCTTTATTCTCTTAATTGTGTTTGTTGCTCCCAAAGGATCACCTTTATCAGTATTTATTAACATTCACACTTGCGTTCGTTTAGTGCAGTGTAGCGGCTGTAAAAAGTCTCCCCGTGCTACGAATCAGTAGTGTTATTTTTACTGGTCCTTTGGGACCAACGAGCCCAATATAGGTGGCTTCGAAGTGGAATACCGCTTAAGCCGGTGCTAGGGGGCGAGAGAGGTGTTGCTTCTTTCATTACTTCTCATAAACAGACTCAATAAAACCGAGTCTGCTGCTTTATTCTCCTAATTGTGTTTGTTGCTCCCAAAGGATTACCTTTATCAGTATGTATCACCATTGACTGAATGATCTATTTGTGTTATGAAATTGTCAGTTTGTTTGAAAGTTTTTTCGTCTTGGCAAAGACCATCAGTGATCGATTCAGGGCCATTTTGGCCCTTTTGTTTAAATGTATGAGCCTTCACCGATATTAACACTATGGTTTAGTTTAGCAAAGATTGAATGCAAAACGAAGGTGCTAAAGCGATTTTTTAAACATCGTATACAATAACAACAGATCAATGACCTTGAATCTCTACTGGCTGGTTCTGAAAGCTAGATCAGCATTCCTGTGTTTCATGAAAATCTGTCAAGTAGTTTCAAAGTAGTCGTTACAAGTTTTTTTATATAACTATGTAAACAAAGATGGCCGCTGGCAACCATGTTTAATGTTGAATCAAAACAATTTTCAAAAAGAGTTTTCAAGAAGTAGTTGCTAAAAACTTGTTAAAAATCTATTTTTAGCTGTGGCGGCCACCTTGAATTTTTGGCCGACCTGAAATTTTGCTAGGATCAACTAGATATCAAGCGCAATATTCCAATGAAATTTCATGAAAATCCGTCATGTAGTTTCAGAGGAGTAGTCGCTACAAGTATTTAATACATAACTCTATGTAAACAAAGATGGCCACTGGCAGCCATGTTTAAGTCGAATCAAAATTATTTTCAACAAGGACCAACATCATGTCATGTTGATCATTTTAGAAAAAGTCCCATATCAATATCGCTTATAGTTTTCAAGAAGAAGTCTAGGCCCGTGCTCCATATTTTATCTCGGTGTACATGTGAGCCTGGCATGTTCATTCCTGTTAGGCGCCATATAACCTTTCATGTGTTGGTGCACCTTAAATCCCCATATCATTTCATTTCATTTTCAAGAAGATTCCCGTGAAATTTTATGAAAATCTGTCAAATAGTTTCAGAGGAGTAGTCGCTACAACTTTTTACTATACAACTCTGTGTAAACAAAGATGGCCGCTGGCAGCCATGTTTAATGTCAAATCAAAATGATTTTTGACATCATGTCATGCTGATCATTTTAGAAAAAGTCAATAGCACTTGTAGTTTTCATAAAGTAGGTGCTACAAATTTGTTTTTAAAAATTCTATTTTTAGCTTTGGTGGCCATCTTTGATTTCACATCAACATGAATTTTTGCTAGGATCAACTAGAGTTCATGGGCAACATTTTTGTAAAGTTTCATGAAAATCCAACAAGTATTTTCAGAGGAGTAGTCGTTACAACAAAAAGTTAACGGACAGACGGACAATGCACCACGGCATAAGCTCTGCTGATCTTTGAACAGTAGAGCTGAAAAGAACAATTGCTCAAATAAATAACTTTTAAGTTATATTTAATATATATGTGCAATATAAAAGCAGTGTTTAATATAAGTTAAATAATTTCAATTTTGTCAAAACACAGTAGAATATATACTCGGAAAACAAGTTTTGGACCAGGGTGTATAAAGTCATATAAAAATAAAACTAGTGAACAGAATTTAAGTATCTTTTTTTAGTAACCAAGGTCTACCCTATCCGGTTAATTTGGTACCAGAAACATTAAATTCCAAACAAGATTTGATTTTAAAAAAATATCGCGAACACACAAAGGGTCTGTAAAAAATGTTGCAAAGTCCATTAAAAGTAACAGTGACGGACACATTCGAGTAACCAATAAAAAGATTATTATTTGTTCGCAACCTTTCATTGTAAACGTTAATTATTGTTGAATTGTGAATTATCAACTGAGATAATAAGGGTTATGGTCGAATGTCAAGGTTCAGCGATCATTGTACGGGTTCGAACACTGCCATGGTCCAAAAAAAATTACAGAGTATATATGGTCACAATACTTCAGTGTTTATGTAAGCAAAGGGTAAATGGTGTTGGTTTGCAATAGATCAATAACCTTCTCAAAGTGCTTGCCAAGATCGACCATTTATTTTGTTTCCGTTTCCTCCATTTCTTCAGCGGACAGTTTATACTTTCCTTTCGTAAATTCTGAAAATTCTTTACAAGAGTACAACAGACTGAATATATACTTGATTGACAAAAAAAAAAGAGGAGTCGCTCCAAGTACCCATACTTGTAAATTTGATGACGATTTGGAAGGCGCATGCATTGAGCTGATTTCAGAACAAATGTTTCCTAAATACCATTGGAGTAATTTGTTAATTCTGTCAGTCATGGATACATTGCATTTATACAGTAATACAGGTCAAACAGTTGAACATGTTCCTTGGAAGGGTTGTGATGGTGATCCAGCATAACTGTAGAACCTAACTAGTAAGAGATCCTTTTTATAACTCCGCAAATAACGTCTGTCGGTTGGTCGGTCAGTCTGTTTAAAATCCGCGCTATTTCTATATACCCCATTACCCTCTAGATGAATGTTCACGAAACTTGCGAGTATGAAGTGGAGATGTGCACATCATCAAACTGTTCTTGTTCGATGAATGTTCACCGTGTTATGGTCCTTCCAATATTTTTGGACAAAAATTCTGTGAGAAATGTCGGTATGAAGTGGAGATGTACATATCGTGGTCTCGTTCCAGTTCGTTGAATGTTGATGGAGTTATGTCCCTTCGAATATTTTCATACAAATATTGTTCCTGTTATTTCTCCATCACCCCTTGATAGATCTTAACAAAACTTTGTGATAAGCTTCAATATGAAGTGGAGATTCGCTTATCATCGTTTCGTTCCGGTTCATTGTTTTTTAACAGAGTTGTGACTCTTTGAATATTTTCACACAAAAATCTTGTTTGCTCTATTCTCCATAACCCCTTCATGGGTTTTTACCAAACTTCGTGAGAAGCTTCAGTTACAGTATGAAGTGGAGATGCACATATCGTCATCTCCTTCAGGTTCCATGATTTTTACAGATAATATAGTCCTTTGTGAGAAGCATCAGTATTAAGGTCAGATGCGCATATCGTTATGGTGTTTCGGTTTTATGACAGGAGTTCTGGCCCCTTGAATATTTACTCAGAAAGATGTTGTTCGTGCTATTTCTCCGTAACCCCATGATGGATTTTTACCAAACTTTCTCAGAAGCATCAGTATGAAGTGTTGATGCACATATTGTCGTTGGAGTACACATTTGAAGGTGTATGTTTCACCTTCAGTGATAGTTCTAGTTGCTGTCTTTTTCAGACAAACTGGCATCTATATCCTTCTTCTTGACAAAGAATTCTCCAGAGTAGCTATGCGAGCTTACAATGCCTGCTGCAAAGCCTCTTTATATTTTCTTCTTTTGCTCTGACGTATTACAGGTGTTTTTTTCAGTCAAGCGAAATTGCCCAATCAGCTGTAGAGTGGCGAATGCATTCCTGCAAAATAAATCGTGAATTAAAATGGTTGTACTAGAGCCACTTACACAAATAGCCTTTGAAACTAATTTTAAATATGAAAATCCAGTATCGCCCTTTTTATATAATATTTACGGTATTTCGTGCAGATAGCTAAAGCACTCTTACATATATTATACATCTGTATCTAACAAGTCTATACTGCAGAGTGTATTCTGAAAACATCCCCCAATGATCAGTTGAAGATGGAAGCAGTAGCTGGTTTCTGAACTTGGTGGTGCCACATAGTTTTTCCGCCAAAATGATTGGTTTCCTAACTCTCTGATTCACTGGTTTAATACACGATGCCCATTTTACATTTTACTGTTGAAATTATACATAATTAAAAAGCGGGAAATACATGCTCCGTTAAATTCGATGACATAACTTACTGTTTTTTATCAACATTAATTTCAGAGTAATCATTATTTATAATAATACACATGCAACATATATGTACAAACTGCACACAAGCAACGTTTCATGTACATACAATTTAAAGAAACATTTTTTTTAATATAATGTCAATACCATACCAGGATATAGTTAAAAATAGTACTTCAGTAGTACTTCACAAAAAAAGCAAGAGTGCCAAATTGACACAATATACACACGTTGTACATACGGCATTAATATGACCATCATCGACATGTACAAATTTACCTTGACTATGCCCCAATTTTCATCAAGATCTGATTATAAATGTAAGTTATTCAGCTGAAACCATGAAAAATCGTAAATTTTCGAAAAATCAGAGGGTCACAACTCCGCATTATAGGTGCAATGTGGCTGGTTATCGAGCTTGACAGACATTATGCCCATATAAAGCATTAACTTCAAGTTTCATCAATCAAGATCTGATTATAAATGTTAAAGTTATTGAACAGAATCCGCTAAAATCAAAAATGAAAGGGCCATAACTCTCGCATTATGGGTGCAATGTGGCTGGTCATCGAACTTGATAAAGATATGCCCATAAACATTGTCCCCAAGTTTCATCAAGATCGAATTATAAATGCTAAAGTTATGTATTGAGCGGAAACTATAAAAATCTTTAATTTTAAAATCAAAGGGCCATAACTCTGGTGTTTCTTGAGCAAGAGCGTTGGTTATCGAACTTGACCGAGCTATTGTGGCCATAAACATTGTTTTCAATTATGGAGTGGACACAGTCAATTTTCAACAATCCAAGGGCCATAACTACGGTGCTTTCTTGAGAAATAGCAGTGGTTATCAAACTTGAGCGAGCTATTGTGGCCATAAACATTGTGTCCAAGTTTCATCAAGATTGGATTAAAACTACTCCAGTTATGGAGTGGACACTACCTTGCTGGACGCCCGTCCGTCGTGCGTGCTCACAAGATACGTCCCATCAAGACGGGCGTATAAAAAATGTTCCCATAAGGCCATTATTTTTTATAACTCGTTTTACACTATCAACACAGAGAATTGCTGTAGGAGGAGAAAAAAACTATTTTTTATTTCACTGGAAAGGAAAAGAGAATGAAATGATTGATTTAAATCTTGGAGGAGGTTAAAAAATAAATATATCGAATTCCCTATGGAAAATAAAATTTCTAATCTCGTTTTGTCGTAGGAGGGTTCGTAAAACGAATTAACAAACTAGAGGTTGTTTTTAGGAAAGCAGATGTCTCCCCGCAAAGGGGAAAAGGTAATAAATCTACCAAAAATCATTTGGCTGGAACTTGACCACGATTTGCAGAACTAAGGCTTTGGGATCATCAAGTCCATTCTTTGTTGCTTTAAAGTAGAATATCGCTAAATGTTTTACGGCCATGTTTTGTTTCATGAACATGTTTATTTAAATTGAAATCAATACACAACAATAGATATTTACAATTCAAACATTGCAATATCTGTGAAAAGCGAGAATAAGATTTTATTTGATGACATAAAAAGCTTTGAACAGGTAAATTAATCCACAGGTAAATGTATTTATCAATTATCTGGCAATAGCTGTGCAGCTATACAATTCAGATTTACCTCACTTCCCCGTGCAGTCATACAGTGGTAAAAGTAGTATCTACGTCATGCACATAATACTACTTAGTGGTAAAAATGGTGGCCATTCGTCTTTAAGCCGGTGCTAGGAGGCATGAGAGGTGACAGTGTTGCATCTTATAATTGCCTTTCATGAACAGACTCAATAAAACCGAGTCTGCTAATTTTCTCTCTTGTTTGTGTTTGTTGTTTCCAAGGGATTACCTTTTCAGTATTTAAATATATTACACTTTTGCTGTGTAATTCGTTATTAATTTGTATACCTATACCACCTGTGCCCAGTGGATTACCGAAAACTGTGCCCAGTGGATTACCGAAAATATAGAATGGTGTTATGTTTTACTCCCAATCCCATGCTGTAAGCCACGTTATAATTCATTGTTCAGAACAAATCAGAGAAAAAAAATCAATTTGGATTAAAGGGACAAAATGCAATTTTGAATCAATAATCAAACACTGAAATTAGTGCCTCAATTTATTATTTAGCCATTATCATTTTGATTTAAAACCTGCTTGCATATATAATTAAATAAATTGTGAGTTTCATTTAATACTATGCAAAAACAAATTGCTTTAAACTATTCTTATAATTAATGATTGAACCAATTTTATGCACGTTGTGTTGAAAAACTAACACTGTGAGTTTTTTTCAAAAATCAAGATTGCTGTGTATCCCTGTGTATTAAACGTTTTCGGGTCGGCCCCTTAAAAAGAGGGTTGATCAGGCAATCAGAAACACATCCAGTTTTCTTTTTGGCCTCACTCGTTCAGTTATAAAAAACAATACATTCTCTCGCCTTATGGGCTCGTGAAATTCCTTTTCGGCTAATGAAATATTGTTTTCAATTGAACTCTGAAAATGTGATAGTTCACCGGTTATATATAAAACAATTTTAAATATAAATAATTACAACGTGATGGCCAAAATAAAAAATATTAAATTATTTTATTAAACTACATAAAATCTGTGTCATTTGATAAATGGATATACTATAGTTATTAGTAGAATTTGTATGATCTGAAAAACACAGTTTGTTTATGTTCAACGTTTCGAGTCGAATATTAGTGTGTAATATATAATATTACTGTCGAACTTGCTCCGGATGTCCCCAGGCATTAAGTGAAATAACTAGGCTGAAATTAAATTTTACCACTACACATTTTGAATATGGAGATTTTTTTTCAAAGGCAAAAAAAACCTGTCTGTTTCTGGTTTTGTTTCCAAAAAAATCAAAAACGTAAAAAGAAATCAACTTTATCCATTTTAGGGTCGCGGTCGTCCCCCTGAATCCGCCCATGTGGCCGACCAACAATTTGCTTGTATCTCGAAATTGTATGGCTACAGGCACAGTGAATATAAATTGGCCGACACATTTTGTCAAAAGTATCCTCGACCTCTTAGTTTACGACCACTTAACGACAGTTGGCTACATATATTAGTAAAACATTATATATTTGACATACTATGATGTTAGGGACCGATTATTTTGATTTCGGGAGGGGCCTGGGATTTTCCTTTCAGCCGGAATATCTTTTTTTCATTTCTTTAAAGCCGGGATTTTTATTTCGCCTTGTGCACTGGCCAGATTTATTTTTTTCGTCCACTTGTAAGCCAGAATATTATTTTGATGTTTATATCTAAAATAAAGAATTCAAACTGCAACAAAAACTACCGCGATTTTGAATAGATTTTGTTTATTTTCCATCCGATAATATCTGTAAATGTATGACCTCATATTGTTTACTTCCAGTGAACGGCATGTGTTTCCGATCACTTTAGTTACTATAGTTTTTTCCCGAGATGCAATATTTTCATACGGGAAATTTTATGCAAATTGCGTGACCTAAATTCACACTGGCTGACAGCACAAAGAAAAAAAGAAAAATCATGGCTGAAAAATCAACTATATTTTAATCGTTTTAAGCCCTACTTATTTTCTTTGAAAAATATGAGTATCCTCATCACCTTAAAATCTATCTTCTTCAATACTGTGGAGTCTTTAAATCATTGTTTTAAGCTGTTTTCATAACATGGACACCTGCTTGTCAAGAATTTAGGTGACGTGTCAAGTGGGAAATGTATTAACATAAAATTTACCATTTTTAGCTCGACTATTCAAAGAATAAGAGAGCTTATGTAATCACCCCGGGGTCGGCGTCGGCGTCCCACATCAAGGTGTGTGTGTAAGCTTTGTTTACAAGTCTATATCGCTTACATTTCTTATCCTAGCACAACTAAATTTGATCATGGGCTTCCTTATAGCATTATCTTAAGGGCTGCTTAAGCAATTTTGGTTCCTGTAACCTATGGGCTCCCATGGAATCCAAATTATGATAGCCCATAAAATGTGTCCCATTTCACATCAAATTTTGCGTGTAAGCTGTGTTTACAATTCTTTCCCTAGCACAATCATATTTGGCCATTAGCTTCCTTATAGCATTATCTTAAGGGCTGCTAAAGTACTTATGGTTCCTGTAACCCCTGGGCTCCCATGGAACCCAAATTCTGACAGCCCTTAAAATGTGTCTGTTTCACATCAAATTTTGCGTGTAAGCTGTGTTTACAGGTTTATATCTCTTGCATTTCTTGTCCTAGCTGAACTAAATTTTGGAATTGGTTTCCTTGTAGTATGTTGTAAAGGGTTGGGTAAGTAATTTTGTCTTCTGCAAATTCTTATAGCATTATGCATCTTACTTAACTCATATTGGCATGGGCTCCCTCCTCCACATCCCCAGCACCGAATCCCCCCCTCCCCACCCCCCACCCCCCCACTCCACACTTTTTTATTTATTATTTATTTTTTATTTTTCTGTGTTGTTTTGGTCGATTCTTACACATATATGTTGCCCCTCCACCAAGCCCCAGCCTCTCACCCCCAACGCCCCCACTTGAAACGTTTTTTTTTTTTCATATTTCTGTGTTGTTTTAGTCAATTCTTACACATATATGTTGCACCCTTCCCCACATCCACGTCTCTCACTCCCCGTCTCTCACACCCCCCCCCCCCCCCCCCCACCCTCCAACTTGAAACCTTTTTTTTTTTACATATTTCTGTGTTGCTTTTGTCAATTCGTACACATGTTGTCCCCTCCCCCTCCCCCGCCAACCCACCCCGACCTCCACCACACACTCGAAACTAGAACATATTTCTGTGTTGTTTTGGTCAATTCATACACATAGCTTCTAACACATAAAGGTTGCTCCCTCTTCCCTCCCCCCTCACACACACACACACACACACACACACACACACACTCGAAACGTTTTTCTTTCTTTTTTTACATATTTCTGTGTTGCTTTTGTCAATTTTTACACATGTTGCCCCCACATCATGCGTCATAAAATATTTTATTTTTTGTAAGTCTGCTTTAAAATGGGTTACATTTAATGACGAGAACACCGGTAATGGCATAAAATATACACAAGAAAATGATCCATAGCCTTAAAAACTTGGTCTTAATTGCAAGTTTTTCTGTTGTTTTTTAGAACTATTCATTAAGCAGACGGTCATAAAAATTAATGACGAAATTTACACAATAAACATGCGCTGACGTAATTTCCAGCATCGGTCGAAATCACATGGTGGTCGAAAACAGATAGAAAGACGATATAAAAATGTCTGACATTGTCAGTGACAAGCAAACCAAACACATTATTAATCCAAAATTATAGATATTGAATTAAATTTAAAAAAACGTTTAACTGCTACTCCACACAACTTTATTTGTAGTTTAATACGCCACAAGATCTAACTTGGAGTAAGATTTACTCATATGTGTTCAATAATTTGCTAAACACATTTGCCCTTCATGTGCACCCGTGTGATTTTCATCGTCATTGTGGGCGATAGTGGGAATATGGATGACACTATCGATTTCAGAGTGCAACAGTTAGTCGATTTATACAGACATCGCTATTTTCTGACTCAAACCCTACGATTAATGTTACCTAGGATTTGCCGGTGATTTGCCTTCCCGAACCATTTTAGTATCGCCATGTTTGTTTATTACTGATCCGGGCACCGACTTTCGTGGAAATATGATAGTCTATTCTATTCTATTCTGTTCACTCAACAGATAAGGTAGTCTGGTACCATTCCCCTACTGCGCTCGCTACTCTCTCCACGAAGAGAAATGAGGCCGCTGAAATGACGTCATCTCATGAATAATTATGAGCGTTTCCGCAGCTTCTTTTTTTCTTTTTCGAGTTTCTCGTTACTTAGACATTTTTTTCAAGTAATATGTCAAATTCATGCATGCTTGAGTCATTCTCTTTCCAATAATATATGGTTATATTTTATTCATCCGGTTTGGAATGGGGCTTCAAGTAGCCCCTACGGGGCTCGTGCATTATTTCTGACGAATTTACAGTTGCTCGTGGTTTCTCCATTACTTATTGACTCTGTATCAATGAATAGTACGGATTGCTTTGGTGGAGAAAGACGAGGGTACGAGTCGCCATTTGCCAAGAGTATGTCCAAGGTAGAATCATACACATATAAGTTGAAGTACTGACTCCCAAACAAATGGGCCTACGTTATTGTTTAGGCCAGTACCGAAGGTGACTGCTTTAATAGCAGGGAAAGCGATGATCAAGGTGACATCGACCTAATACCAACCGTTCGCAAAATTGATATGTGTTACCGCTGTTTTTAAAAATAAATCATACAATTCCTGAATAAAAGGCATGGAATGTGTTTATCGTGACTGGCCATTTTTGAAAAGGCTTTAAAAAACTTTCTCTTTGTTTAAAGAAAATGTTGTAGGTGGTGTAACAGTGTTTCATATGCAAAATAATGCAAACCAAACAATACACTTATCTGGATATACATGTATATGTATAAACTGTTTTACAGGTAAAATGTAAGAAGAAAGGAAGTAAAACCAGCAACAACTATTTTTAAATTTATAAACAAATTTATTCAAATACTACAATGAAAAATATTCACTTACAGAAAATACGCAAAATGGATCCAGTATTTCTTTAAAATCCAATAAATTAATAAATTCCAAATAATATTGGTAAGTGTCCTTTTAATCTGAATTGCCAAGTGTCCCTTTAATCAAAGTTGTCAAGTGTCCCTTTAATCCAATTTCACTTCAAATCTTCCCTGGTTTATTCATCCACTGTCACCTTTATTATAGATGAGCGCAATTATTTTTTTATCCTCTCGCAATATATTTTTTATTCACAGCATTTAATATTTTGTAAATTCTCAATTAAAATAATGAACAAGATACTCCACTTTAAAAAGTGATACTCAAACCGAACAACAACCACAAATGGCTGTATTTATGCCATCATAGAATGTCATAGAATATTTAGAATATTCTAGCAAGATAAACAAGTTATTTTTAAATAAACTTAACAGTCATATGATGCCTCATAGAAGGTCATTGAAGCTTTAAAATATTCCAATAACCTTGAATGAGTCATATGATGTATCACATGATGTAAATAATATAATTTAGAAATTACTAGAATCAGCTATGTATATGTGTGCTATTAATAGAAACAATCTGACAGTTGAATTAAAAAACATTTACACTTATAAAGCATTGCATACACGAGGGTAACATCTGTTTAAATGTACTCAAACAATCAGAGACAGAAAGTATGTTTTAGATGAATAGTTAATATCCCTTTATCGATTAACTGAAAAAACTCTTTACTACACTTGACTAGTATTTCGTTCATGTGTATTTTAATATGGTCGTAATAACTTGATGTAGAAAGGAACAATACCAGCATTAATGGTACCACTGACATACAATAACACCGACATTAGAATACAGTAACAATGAGCCTCGCCATTCTTCGTTTTCTAAGCCTCGCCTAATAAAGTTGATTGTAAAAGGCACTGACATAATATTCTATTAACCATGTAGATTATCCACATTTTCTGTATGAATCACGATTATTATCTTTTTCAGAATGTTACGCTTATCGAGGACGCCGCCATGTTGTTGTTTTTTGTTTGTTTTTGTTTGTTTTCTGACGTCAAGCAGTATTTCGTGCATGACGTCAGATAACGTTACGCACAATAAACGCCGAGGGATTCCGCATTGATTTGCTTTATTGGCCAACTTGCCTAATAAAGCAAAATTTATTAGGTCACCCCTTTATTAGGCAGAAAATTGCATATCTGCATGATAAATTAAAATATTCTGACATACAGTAACGTTGCCAGAATAATGTGACGTTCACTTGTCTTAAGTTTCGCAGTAGGTACTGCATTTATATATATTTCCTGGATATATATTTTTGTATAGTTATGCATTTATTGACTTCCTGGCTTTCCGCAATTAAAGAACAGAAAGGCTTTTGTAAACTCAGGAATCAATGTGTTTTGGTCTATCAAAAGCTCTGCAGAAGTCCTTGATAAACTACGGTGTAAGTGTTTTAATGCGTCACCTCTTCTCTAAGCACCTACGAGTTTTCCACATTATATACTACTCTACGACATACTCTAATCAAAGAGAAATTGCTTCAGCTTATTCAGAAGACATTTGCTAGAGAAGGTACAACTTTTTTAGCTTGTAATAATGTCAGGGTTTTCTTTATACGGCCCCTATTGATAATTATAATTTATGGACATGTGCTGATGTTTGTATAGTAAAAGGTAAAAGGTAATCTGACGAACCGGGCTAGGACAACTACCTCTCGACGAATGGGTCTACTAGAAGAACGCCATTCTCCGAGTAACGGTTTAATTGAATGGAGTTTATTGTTAACTGACAAATCCCAAGCCGTTTGCCAAGAGTTACGAATATATGTGTTAATACAACTTTTAAAATCAGTATAAGGTAATTTGGTATTAGATATATGTAAATCTAATGCTGCCTTAGCAGCACTATCAGCTCTATCATTACCACGTATTCCTACATGGCTTGGAAGCCAGCAGAAAATAATAACATTATCAATTATATGAGAATTGTACTTTTCTAAAAGTTGAAGCAAAACTGGGTTATCATGTTTCATATTACCCAGTGCTTGAAGAGATGAAAGGGAATCTGAAAAGATTACAAAATGGTCATCATCAGATTCCTGAATATAATTTAAGGCAAGTTCAATTGCCTTAAGTTCAGCTGATAAGATAGAGGCCTTGTCAGGCAGGCGGCTCTTTATGCTGTGCTTGTGAACAACAGCTGCTGCAGCTACCTTATCTCCATCTTTAGCAATATCGTGACGTCACTCGCGCATATCGTGACATCACGATATTTATGTATTACTCCACGCTGTCGCCAAAGGAGTGACAGAAGGAGGAATACGCGTGTCAAAAGACGATTGGAAAGAAATTCATTACAGAATATATAATATATAGTTTAATTAACATTGTTGTCATGATACGGGAAATAATTCCCTCGTGACTCGTGCGCAAGCGCACTCGTTTCTATTTCGCAAGAATCTTGCTCACTAAGCGCACTCGTTTCTATATCTCAAGAATCTTTCTCACTCGGGAATTATTTCCCGTAACACAACAACAATGTTAAATAAACTATATTTATTAAAGTGTCACATATCAAAAACAGTTACAATTACAGATAATTATACAACATTGTTATTTGATATCCTGCTATCATAGGCATTTGAGATACTATAAAACACAGTAGTACATGTTAAAACATAATACAAGTTACAAATGTATTGCATTAAAAATATTCAATCATTCGTTTTTCATTTCATTTAGTCTTCGTTTACACATATTTAAAATGAAAAATAAAGATATATTCCAAACGCTTATCTTTTAAAAACATTTTGTTTTAAACTTGCTCACCACAGGGAATCCAGAGCGCTTGATCCAAAAATCCCAAAAATCCTTTATAATAATATATATAGAATAGGGTTCGAACCCCTATGTGTTGTCAACGGCCAGATTTTACCACGTTTGTAGACTACAGCACTGTGTACTCTTTTACCCGTTATTCACTCCGTATCGATAGTACACGCACTTAAAACTATTTATCCGTGTAGCGGAAACACTAATGATGCTGTCTGACTATATGTCTCCTCGTGATATCGCGTACCGAAAAAGAGATGTAGAACAAGAATCACTAATGTTGACAATGTTGAAAGACCGAAAACGGAAATACTTATGAGGCAATTTAATGACCGTTTTCTATATCTCTAAGCCATTTTTGTTAATATTCAATGATACTATAACAAACAATCCAAAAACGTATTTCTTTTTCAATATTATAGTGTTTAATACAGTTTAATATTAATACAAATATTGATGCATCGAATTGTATTCCATAGAAGGAATTATCTATATTAAACAGACCCTTTTCTGTACCGCTGCGTCCTTTTCTTAATAGCATAATAAAAACAGATTCAATGAATTATTACAAATAAAAACTTAAAACTCTTTATTTCAATATAGTGTTTATTATCAATATAAACCGTTTTGTATCAATTTTATTCAATTTAAATAATCATAATGCATTAATCAGGCCCTTTTCTGTACTGCCGCGTCCTTTTCAAAATGGCAGAAGAAAACAGATTCTCAATGATATTACTGCCAATAAAAGCTATTTTCTTATTCTTTTTCAATATCATACTGTTTATTATCAATATAAACCATTGTGTATCACTTTTTATTCAATATAAGGGGCGTCCGTGGCCGAGTGGTTAGAGTCGCTGACTTGCAATCACTTGCCCCTCACCGCTGGAGTTTCGACCCCTCAGGGGCCTAGGAATCTTTATGTGAGGAAGCTATCCAACTGGCTTGCGGAACGTCGGTGGTTCTACCCAGGTGCCCGCCCGTGCACGAAAATTGCCCGGAGGGGCACCTGGGGTCTTCCTCCACCAGTGGAAGCTGGAAAGTCGCCATATGACCTTAGCTGTTGGTGCGACTATAAAATCCAATTCAATTCAATTATTCAATATAAGGTATAATAGTGCATTTAATCGGCCCTTTTCTGTTCCGCCACGTCCTTTTCTTAATAGCATGAGAACATATATTCAACGATATTACTACCAATAAAAATTAAAACTGTTTTTTCCATGTTCAATACAGTGTTAATTATCTATATTAATCGTTTTGTATCACTTTTATTCAACATAAGGTATAACAGTGCATTTAACCGGCCCTTTTCTGTGCCGCCACTTCCTTTTCTTAATAACATGGGAACATATCTTAATGATATTAACAACAAAAAAAATATTTTTTCACTGTCAATCGTGTTTATTATCAATATTAAACGTTTTTAATCAACACAAGTTAAAATTGTGCATTTAATCGGCCCTTTTCTGTGCCGCCCAACCTGTTTCTGTCATTTTCTGTCCTTTTCACAGAAAAGGGTCCTTTTCTTTGTTTAGTCATGCCGGGCAAAATAAATGACGCTTTCTGATTGGGTGAACAATGAATCAGTCGTTTATGTTCAGCCAATCAGAAAGCGTCATTTATTTTGCCCTTGAAATTTGAAACCATTTCCGTTTCCGGTATTTTCAACACTGTCAACATTAGTGATTATTGTTCTAATCTCTTTTTCGGTTTGTGGTTTGTGTACGCGATATCACGAGGAGACATATAGTCAGATTGCATCATTAGTGTTTCCGCTACACGGATAAATAGTTTTAAGTTATCGACACGGAGTGAATAACGGGTAAAATAGTACACAGTGCTGTAGTCTACAAACGTGGTAAAATCTGTCCGTTGAACCCTATTCTATATATTATTATAAAGGATTTTTTGGATTTTTGGATCAAGCGATCTGGATTCCCTTTGTTGCTCACCTTATAAAGATAAGTACGTTTGCTAATATGTGCTGCAGCATGTCACAGTGCATTAAAGTTCTCCGGCCATGTTTTGTTTCATGAACATGTTTATGTTTATTTAAATCGAAATCAATACACAGCACTTAACTATTCAAAATTCAGAATATTTACAAAATCACATATGACACATACAACAAAGATGAATTTAAGTCATAAATTGAAAATGAAAACTAAAATAATAATGATAATAATATTAATAGTAATAACACTATATGGTGGTGATTAAAGGTTGTAATTATCATAATATCATGTGTCCCTTGTCGAAACGAAAAATAAAAGATTACAAAATGTGTTATAAAGAAAGAACCTCCTTGTTTAAACGTTACTATCGGCAAACCTATATTGTGATACTTCAACAAAGTGAATCGAATTTCAATTAGAAATAATAGTATACCATATGAATGTCCCTTGTTGAAACGAAACGCAAGGTTACATAGTGGGATATTAAATAAGGATCATTGTTATATTTATTAAAATATATATTTTTCATATATAATGATCAGTGTTTGACTGTATTTAAACATATTTTTATGATTTATTTCCGATAGGCTTAAAAGCCCTTGAGGATACAACGTACGCTTTCATAAAAAGTATAGGTATTACAAAAAAAAACATGTTCAAATATGCAGTTTATCTTAACTGAGCAGATACAATGAGAAGGTGTATATATAACACTTCCTTACATAAATCAATTAAAATTCATCACAATATCCTTAACACATTTCATATTCTATTCACATGAGCCAAATAAAACAGCTTGTTATCTGTATGATAAACAGAATGATATCATATAATGTGAATATTAGTACAAATATGCATGCCTATTAATCAAGCACGGATTTTGAATAGTTATTAATAGTTGCAATTCAATTGCTGACTAATTTAACTTAGTTTGTCTACCACAGACTTTAAATAGACAATGACATAGATACCCGTTGTTGAGTGAAAACAAGTTTTAACCCAGTAAATGAAAACACTTTACTGACGGTCCGTATTACCAATGTGCTTGCTTTCTTCATCGAAAACGAAAAACGTTTCTAAGTAAAATGGTCAATATGCTTTTATCATAATGATTAACACGCACATAAGTTTACAAACAGACTTCATGATATCGGTTTAAACCCCCAGTGGCCTACTTCGCCACTGACCGTTCCAAGGCGGTAGCCGTATTGTCAACCCTTTTGTGCTTGTGATGTCGTTTGTATTTATTATTACTTTTGCCTTCTTGTTTGTATGTTTGCGTGTTTGTGTCTGTGTTTTGTGGTTGACTGTCCTCCTTGAATGCTACTTTCCCTGTCCGATCTTTTTATATTTCTTCACACTCACATGCTCTTTCTAACCTGTCTCTATCCAACAAAAACGAGATGACTAAATATGATTCAATAAAGCCGAACAATAGGAAGTCTACATATTATAAACAAAGTAAACAGAGTTCAGCGTAAAGTATTCCAAAGTACTTGCAGTATACAACATGTTTTGCAAATTAAAATCGCATGCACCGAGTAATATATGGACGTTTTCCTTTGGATTAAGACGTACAACATATCTATAGATATCAATACCGAAATTTGTTTCCAAGCTATTCCAAAACTTTCTTCTAATATAATTTAAAAACATACAGCTATCGAGAACATGATCTACCTTAAGATAATATTGTGTGTCACACAGTTCACACTGATTCTCCATCTCTTCTTGAGCTAGTTGAGCTATTATTGAAATACAACATTTGAACTGTGCTATTGTTTTGGGATATTGTTTACTAAGAAGCCATAATGCGCACACTATAAAAGTCGGTTGGATCGATTTGATTCTAATAACTGATGTTTGAGTCGTTCTAATATCCCATTGATTAGTAGATCTAGATCTTACTCTTGAGTTTATAATCTTTTTCCAACTATTTTTATTCGGAAAACTGCCATTTTCTAAGTATTTATTTATTACATATGTGAGGTTGTATTTAAAAAGAGTCGCCATGATATCTGGAATAAAACCGATTTGATGATGTCCATTTATTCCGAAAGAGGTGAGACGTAAAAGAAATATATCCTTTGCTGCACAACGAACACTAAGACGACATGTTGCAGCTTTTTCTTATCTATTTCGTACTCGATTGGCATTGAATTGAATAGAGATAATGCCACGTCGGTTCTAGTTCTTTTAGGCAATGATTGACTAAATTTTATGCAAAAACGATGAGCTCGCTCTAACGATAGTACATCTGAATTTGTCAGGCTGGTCCAGGCTTCACAACCAAATACAGCCTTGGGTAAGACAATGAAGTTATGTATGGTCCTGCATGTCAGTGGATGTAAACCGTGATCCTGTATCGGACCACTGTTTATTAGACCAAAAAATGGACTTTTGATTTTCTTACAAGATTCATCAACAGATTTACTTAAAGTAAGATATTTATCACTATACCGAGGAGTGTATAGTTTAGTACTTCTTTTAGTTCGTTACTACCTATATAACACAATCGGTTAGAGCTTGTATATTTTCTTGTTTTTCATTGAAAACAATAACACCGCATTTTGACGCATTATATCCAAATCGCCACTTCTTCGCATAAGTGTCACAAATGGCCAACATAGTATCAAGACCTTCGTTTTTAGAAAATGATACCAAAGTCATATCATCCGCGGAAGTTGGACAAAACTTTTATTACCTATACGATAAACGCTAGTGCTAGTAGACAGGATATTCATCAATTCATTTATGAAGCATAAGTACATAAAAGAAGAGATTTTCCCACCTTGCCGTGTGCCTTGCTTAATACAGAACCACTTCGATCTGTACCCCTTATACAACACACAGCTTGTCATGGATGTTTGCATATCCATGATTATCTTAATTTATAAAGAGGCCATTGTGCCATAGTCTTTTCAAAGCTTGCCTTACATCATTAAACGCAACAAACAGTTTGCTTTTATTGTCTTTATTGAAGTAAATTATTTCACGTAACATAAATGAAGTCAAACTACAGCCTAAGCCAGGTCTGTAATACAGACAAAGGTTCTTCTATACTGTCTTTTACCTTTTCAAGTATAATACTTTCATAAAGCTTTAATATAGCGGATGACAATGTTATCGCTCTATAATTATTCGGATAGTCCAAGCGTTTCTTCCCACCCTTGAATGTGGTAATTATAATACCCTTTTTCATATCTACCGAGATGAAACATCTATTATACATGTTGGTAAATAGGAAAGAAAGACTATTGTATTGTTTTTCACCACCAAATAGCAAGTGCTCAGAATAAACGCCATCACATGAGCATGCTTTCCCTTTACTGACTTTCTTTATATGTGTTTTTATTAAGTACACAGTAATATTTGTATTAAACCGTTCATCATTTATGCATCTTATCGTCTCTATTTCAGATTCAAACTCAGCAAATTGATTATCAAATTGAGGTTTATCTACATCGCAATAAATTTTCTCAAAATATTCTCCCCATTTATGCGTCAAGTCCTTCGGATCTCTGTGGGTAGCACCATCAAATATAATCTCGCTACCGACGCTATTGCAAGCTGTTTTTCTGCACGCGTTCACTTTCCGCCAAAGCAGACCGCTGTCTACTTTGGCAGTCTTATCTATACCTTCATTTAGTTCTATTAGATATTCTTCGACTCTTTTTCTATAGTTAGCGAACAGAAAATTGTGCGTGTTTATAATTTGCATAATATATAAATGTTGCACCTCTCGGTCGACCGTAAATAATCCACTTATTTCACAGGGATCGCATTTTAAAATGTATATTCTTTCAGTGCGCTATTCCAATAAGGCTTGAGGTACGGCCTATATTTAGTCTTAGGGATATTTTTTTCGGATGAGTTATGTATGCAGTTAACGATATAAGCGTATAGCTTATCAGATGATTGATTGCATGTTAATATGTCATTTTGTATATATCCTATATTGTCCGTATATGATCGTACCGTTGATTCATCGGGCTTATTCCATTTAACGGGGAATATACTAAGAAATATAAAAATATCGACAGGGAAAGCAGCATTCAAGGACGACAGTCAACCACAAAACACAAAAACAAACACGCAAAAAGACAAACGAGAAGGCAAAAGTAATACAAAATGCAAACGACATCACAAACACTACTTTCGTTAAGTTCTTGAATTGGGGAAGGTGGGGCAAACGAGCAAATTACAGGCCTGTGACGCGATCCATTCGAAAGCATTATCATCAGAATTTTCGAAGAATAATAATCTATTTGTCAACTCAAGCAGAAATACAATATGATCAATTAACGACTCATATTGTCCACAGTACGATACAAATGTAGAATTTGCAACCTGGCACATGGAAAGTAAATCGACTGCACACATGTTTATATCAGACAAGTATCATGAGAGATATATTCCTCTATCATCTAGGTCTTTTAAAAATGTTGACACTGCAATTGAGTATTGAAATCACCCATTACAATAACGTAGCCATTGTTACAATACATAGTTATTATGTTATTCAAATTATCTAGATTCTCACAATATTCATGAATACTATGATTTTTACTTGGAGAATATATTTGAATGACATATAAAAACACATTTCTAGATACCTGCAATTGTATCCCACATATTCTATCATTGTTAATTTTAAGAGGTGTTTTTTTCCAAAGTAAAGCTACTCCACCTTTTCCTACTTTTCGTTTCGATGGTAACATTAAATCGAAATTGCTTTAAATCAAATGTATTGTACTCTATATGAATGCTATTTAAGAAATGTAAATCTTTATTATATAGCCAATGTTCAATCAAACCGAAACTGCAATATTTCGTATGTGTCGTGCTCGGCCGTTTCCAAGGGTCCATTATCATACTCTTTTGTTTATTTACATCGAAACAGAGAAATATATCTAGTACTAAATAAAGTACCATTTGTTCGATTTTAAAAATACTTGTCACAGTATTACGATTTATATCGATTGTTGTTGTACCATGTTCTGCATTTAATAGCATCTGGCCAGAAACCGTCCTCTGTGACCATGGTACATTGTTTAACTTTTACATTCATTTTGATGACGGTTTGTTTAGACATCTTACTAGTAAATATGTTAATCCACGTTGGTTTAACACCTCTCCTTTTGCAGTAAAAATATAATTTTCTCTCAGTTATAGTAGGCTTAAACCCACCGATGTAAAATGATTTTAATTTATAATTAACATAATCCTCGATGTCATCGTCGTCTCCATAATCAGTGGCGTTGTACTCTGTGTGCGTATATGCTATATTGGTTGTATTTTCATCCGCAGCGTCTTTTGAAAGGGATCCCCGCTGTGGACGTCTACTTGAGGTGTGAACAGTAATTGGTTCCCTGTAATTTGGCTATCTCTAGAAGTAGGTCCATCCTTATTGGATATATGCGGTACAGGAATACGCGGGTACCTGCTACCTCCGTGGTAGCAAGCTCTCGCCAACACCGGAGTGTTGTCACCAGCGTTTCTCTTGATTGGTGATAACACCGGAATTGCCTTAGCAGCCCTATATGGTGGCGAACTGCTAACGGTAACCAGCGTACTGCTAGCGGCTTGGGCGTATGTACGGTCGCTTGTAGGAGATTCTGCAGTATTCGGTACAGCCGAAGTACTGGCAGTTTGAAGAGGTACACTGGTAACTATATCCTCACTTACCTTATGGTCAGTTGCGCCAGTTTCAACATTGACTCCAGCACTCGTTGAAATAGCCACAGGCGACTTAGGTAAATTCAATACATTGATTTTGTTTTCAATTTTCTGGAGCTGTTTTGTTTCCATTAATGGGACTTTCGCCAACTTGTCGACTATGACTGCACTCTCCAGTGTGTTCGATTCAATTAGAGAGTCTATACTTTCCCTAATAAGCTTTAAATCAGATTTAACCCCAGCTACGCCACTGCTTCTTTCTTTCGTCAAACATACGGTCCAAAACTAGGGAATTGTTTTCAATCATTGATTTTAGGTCTCCCTGTTCCTGTTTGATCTCGTTCATTTCTTTCTTAAGAGTAGTCATGCTCTGCTTTAGTTCTGACTTTATCTTTATATTCTCCTGTTTCACAAGGACCATGCCCGCTTGGAGCACATTGATAATATTCCTTAAAGTTTCATTGTTTGTGTCAAATTTGTCTCGCTCTGTGTTTCTAGCAGGTGATTCACAGTACCCATTAAGAGTATCACCTATTAACGACCTAGTGCTGCACTTTGGTAGACTCAGCACTTCTTAAAAGTCCATAAAAGAGCCTCCTTCTAGCATAGATACTAGACAGTGTGTTGTACGACAAAGCGTCACCTTTACGAGTTTTTTCGCTTTATCAGTTCGGTTTGATTGTGGGTAAAGAAACATTTCCAAATGCTTGCCATCGTGATACACGCTATACCTAATGGCATCAAGACTCTGTTCATATGACGTTTAAGAGTTAAATTTGCTAATTGATAATACTACAAAAATGATGGCCATTCATCTTTAAGAATGTTAGATTTTCAGTTTCCTGTTTGCAACTTTATATGCTTATATCTTTTAACAAGATCATATCTAATATCTAAATAAAACTCGCTGTCAATCAACAACGAGTTTCATCCTTGATTGTTGACTTGTTACATATTACATATCTACCCCTACATCCTTTATCAGCTTTTCATTATAAATAGAAAGTCTCACCTCTTCTCTAGTTATTGGAAGATTTTAAAGAGGATTGTCAGAGTTAGGGAAAACGGAGTCATCTGGATTCTTAGCGAGCATTATAATTTCATCTAAATGTATACCATCAAAATTAGAATTCGAATTATGTTTATCATTACACAAGTCTCGTTTCCATTTACTCAATAAACTTTGTTTAACGTTTTTAGTTTGACCATTTTCACATTTTATTTCCCAAGGAATACTTTATTCTCTGTCATTTGCAAACCTTATTTTTCCTATTTTGGTCCAAAAATTGCTTGTAATTTTAGTGCCCTTCAGTTCTTACTCGAGTTTATGTTGTTCATCTAATTTCAGTTCCTTTATATTTCCTTTTGCATTTGTCAAATGTTTCTCGTGCAATACAAAACTCTGCTATTAATTTTTCGTTTACGTTACATTGTTTACACGATGACCATGTGTATTCACATCACAAAGATGTTGAAGTTCAGTATTCCAGAATGGTTTCGATGTTGTTTTATAATTGTAAACAATTGTATTTTATATTCTTCTAAGCTTCACTGAAGTTCAGTCTTTCGTGCATTTCATTATTTACTAAATTAACAAATTCCAAATATGTCGCCTTAACATCATTTTCTTTGTGTATATTATCTTCTATGTTTATCACATTTTCTCAAATCACGGTCACATTATGTTCACAATTTAAAAACGACACAGGTATGCCATTGACAATGTATTGCTTCTTGCATACATCCTGAGATGTTTATTTTTTTGTATTTTTTTTGTATGTGTTTCTAAAGTTAGTTTCTCTGGATGTGGACTTTATTGTTAGAGAATTCCTTTTGATAGGATGTAGTTTTGTTTACACTGTCTTGTCTATTTGGGTGCTGAAGACAGGATAATAGCGAGGATTGTGCGCATATACAATCGATTCAAGCTAACCAGTAGGCCTTATTGCCTACTGACCGTTCCAAGTCGGCAAACCTGTCTTCACCACACTTTCTGTTGTTTTTTGTCTCCTTCATTATATTTTCAAGTCCTTGTTTGCAGTACAGTGCGGACCTACGATGCCATTGCGTTCGGACGCTGTTGTTTCTATAGGACCCTATTTCTCATTTTTGGTTCAAATGTAATACCATTAATGTTGTACTCATTTAATAATTGTTTCATTTGCATGTAGAATGCTCAGACGAATTAAGTGGCATTGAAGAATAAGTTCATCTATTACTGAGGGCATTGAATGCACTTTAAAATACCCATAGTTCTGAAGTTG